>PVHP010015143.1:0-37914 GCA_004024765.1 Zapus hudsonius
GCCGTGGTGGGAGAGATTATCCAGAGGCATGGCCAGGAGAACCTGGCTGAATACTAGGCTATCCATGGTCCCCTGTCACAAGGACTGATCCAGACGACCCATGGAGGAGGTTATCCAGTGAAGGGGGGAGGGGAGGGCAGCAGGGAATTGGGGATAACAACTCATTGTTTGCCCACTAAATGTTGTAACTCATTATGGACAATAAATTAAAAAATATATATATATTAAAAAAAACTTACTTGTGGGATTCTGTGACTCAATAATGGCTGAGGAGTTCTAGGTGCCTAGCAATTTTCAACAAGACAGGAAATAATATTGCAGAGTCAACTTCGCTAATAGTAGTGAATATGGACTCAGGTATAGCACCTTGGAAACATCTAGGAGACTCCTGAGCTCCCTGTAGTGTCTGCATTCGTTATCCCTAAAATGATTGCTAAAACTGAACTTAGTACACAGCATTTAGTTATCATTATATCTCCTAAAATTAGTATACTGCTACTGAAAAAAAGGCAAAGTATTCATTTCCACATTTTCCTTTTTTTGTTTGTTTCTCGAGGTAGGGTCTCGCTCTAGCCCAAGCTGACCTGGAATTCAGGGTGGCGTCAAACTCACAGCTATCCTCCTACCTCTGCCTCCCTCCCAAGTTCTGGGATTAAAGGCATGTGCCACCATACCCAGCCACATTCTCTTCTTCATCAACAGTATCTGTCAACCCACTTGAGGGGTGTGGTGGTGCACACCTTTAATGCCAGCACTCAGGAGGTGTGGGCAGGAAGATCGTTAGTTCTAGGTCAGTCAGAGTTACATAGTAAGAGACCTGTTTCCAAAAAAACACAAAAGTAGTAATGTAACCTATTACATAGAGATGAGAAATTATTAATAGTATCAAATTTCTATGTGTAAACTTTAGGTTATTATTATATATGACTAACAACGTATTTCTCAGATTTACTGCACCCTACAATCAATTCATAGATTTGTTTTTTGTTTTGTTTTGTTTTGTTTTGAGTAGTGTCTTTTTTTGTTTCTTAATCCTATACTTAAGATGAGTGTATAAACAGAATAGAGGTTAGGAGCAGGTAGTCATAGCCATATTCAGGCAAAATTTTGTCTTACAACCTATCATATTTAACAGATGTAGCTTTAAACCTCAACTCTCCATTGGATTAGCTTTTAAGAACATATATGTGGCTGGATGGCTTGACAGGAAAAAAGACACCTTGCTTGTAAAGCCTGCCATCCCTGATTCAATTCCTTAGTGCCCACGTAAAGCCAGATGCACAAAGTGAAGCATCTATGTCTATGTGCCAGTTTGGCGGCAAGAGGCCCTAGTGGCCCATTCTCATACTCTCCTTTCTCTCCAATAAATACTTTTTTAAAAATAACATATGTGTTATTTTACTGTCACATTTACTTACCATGCCCTATCCTTCTGACTCAGCAAAACCGTAATTACATTCTGACTGGCCTTCTTAAATCCAGAATCTGTATTTCTAACAGATTTGATTTTCAAAGATGATACAATGAGAAGAAAAACAGTAACAAAACCCAGTTGTTTCACTGACCTTAATGTTCTGCTGGTGTTTAAATATCCCTATAGTAAACATACATCAACCCAAATTACATATTTCTATTTCTATTATGTGTATAAACCCAATGATATCCAAAAGAATGGTCTAAGAGCGTATTTAAGTTCACAGCATAAAAGGAACATTCAGTCACATACTTATTAAAAGAAGAATATAATGCATATTTCAGAAACATTTAGCAAGCTAACAAGAATTCTTTAAAAGAGAAAAGATTTCAGATTAATTTTCATTTAATTGGAAAGCTATATAAATTCCTTTCCTGAAAACTGCAACTATATTATTCAATGTATTTGCTCATTTTAATTCACATCAAGTTCTTCCATCTTATAAAGCATCCATTCCCTATTTAGTGCTCATGTATCAATAATTGTAGATTTTACTCCCAGATTCATTATATGCATAATTTTCCTAATTACTAACTTTAAAACACTGCCATATTTTAAAACTAAAAAAAGGGTTGAAAGATAATATGTACAAATGGACAGTTTCTGAATTTATAAAATAATTTGCCACTTGTACATATTTTAAAATCTCAACTTTTCTCCAATTTACAGTTTTCATATTTTAAGTAGCTTCATAGTTCAGTCACATATCCGTTTACTATCTTAACAAGAAAGAAAACTCCATGATGTTTTGTTGTTTTCAATTAAACCAACAACAGCACAAAAAGTTGCTTTGGGGCAAGTTAACCAATTAGATATTTGTTAGGTATGAAGAAATCCCAACATAACCAGAATTTAACAAGTTGACCTTCACCAATAACACACTGTTGTAATGAAACACAAATCAAAGATTTTTGAAATATACTGATGATGATTACACACACGAAATAAATGTACAGCTGTCGCACTTCTCTGATCAATATGGAAAGTGACTCCATGAGAACACAGTGTGGACCTCTACACTGCTTCCGGGGAAGTAAGTGATAAGCAAGCTGCAAACTCAGCCCAGCTCTTACCAGTCCAGACTTTCCATTGTGACCTCAGTGGAACATCAGAAGGCCGGCGTCTGGGATGCAGCAGGACTCTGCGGAAGAACCATAGCAGGGTGGTTCAAATGGGAGCCACAAAGCCCATCACTCAGTCCTCTCTAGCAAAATAATCCCCTGATAAAATTAATGAATGGCCAAGTGATCAGAAATAGCAAATATCTCGATGCAAACCACCACTGTTTAGAGAATGTGGCCTCTGGTAAGAGACAGTACCTTACAAATGCCCAAAGCAAATTTCTGAGACAAAAGTTTGGCTATCAGAGAAGTCTCCGGTAGGCACTTCTGGAGGAAAATTGACCTCAGCTCTGTGGCTGATTACAATTTCTTTTGGGATTCTTGGATTAAAATTCACTACAATAACCTTTGTTTTCTTAGGAGTGTTAACTAAAACATGTTATCAGTCCCCACAAAATCAGTTCCCCTCCTTCACCTCTCACAGAGTCCTATATTATTTAATATTAACTAAAAGGTATATATAAGTGGCATGTACTTTTGGCAGATGTGCCATTATAAAAATAAATAAATCTCCAAGTATATGTGAAGGTGACTAAGAGTTTCTCTTTGGACTCTGAGAACAGCTCTCACATATCTTAGTTAATGTATGCACTCTTCCTTGAGTAAAGGATTAGCCAAGATAAGAGTTAAACTCACAGTCTCATAATTCATGGTGCTCTCCAGAGCTCCTGGCTAGGATTAGACAAATTATATTTATCTTTTTATTTACAACAATTTATTTACTTGACAGTCATAATTAATGATTGTACTCATTATCACATTTGCAATGATTCTGCACACTTGCTTTTATGGATTTATATGAAGAAAAAGTATGTGGTATAATACAGCTTATGAAATTTGTTTGAAGATCTTAAAATGTTGTTGTTGTTGTTGCTATGATCATCATCATCATCATTTTGATTTTTTGAGGCAGGGTCTCGATTAGAGCCCAAGCTGACCTGGAACATACTATGTAGTCAGTTTCAAACTGGCCTTGAACTTGAAGTGCTGAGATTAAAGGTGTGCACCAACATGCCTGGCTCCCAGGCCTTTTTGTATGTTTTATTTTGAGGCAAGTCTAAGTTTCCAGGCTGGCCTTGAACTCTCCCTGTAGCCCAGACAGGACTTGACCTTCACAGTCCTCTTGCCTCATTCTCAAAGGAGCTAAAATTATAAGCCCGAGTCACCTGGCCCAGCTGATGGACTAGGTTTTTCTGGCTCTTACACATGTACACATGAGTAGATTCAGAAAAGTAGTTTTAAAAGCCATAATTTAGATGATAGATAGATAGATAGATAGATAGATAGATAGATAGTCAAATATGCTGCATATGAATTACCAGGACTTCACAAAGATTTTGATTTGATAGACCTGAATTGTTATATGAGATGTCAGAAGGCCAGGTGAGCAAATGCCCAAAATGTACACATAATGGCAACTTGCATGTACCCTTAGATCAAAGCCTGGGAAGACTTGTCTGAGTTACCTGGTGCCTGCCTACCTGAGTTCCCGTGTCCCACTGAGGCATCGCCTCAATCCCCTCACTCCACAGAGCCTTGGGATCCATGGAATACCCAGGATCAGCTCTCACTGGCTCGCTAAGCACGTTCCTTTCCCTTTCCAAGGTCTCTGCTCTCCACCCATGATCCTGCCCACCCCAGGCTGGCCCCACTCAGGATTCCCTATGAGAACACTGCACCCACGTTGTGGCAGGTGGGACAAACAATTGAATATTCATTATTTGTTTTGTACCACAAATAGGGCATCTGACTTGGCATCTAATAAACCTATCCAAAACATGTAGCCTAAACAACCACTGAAGACCCTCTTCTGACACAGCTCACGCCCTGAGGTGCTGTGTTGTACAAAGTGAGGTGTCACTTCTTACAGTGAGGCAAGCTTCCACTTAGTATGAATGTACAGAACAGCATTTGGAGGCACATTATCCTCAAATCCCCTTCTATACCAAAACTGTCTCTTGCACCCTGATGTTACCACTACCCGGTTAGTACAGAAGTGACTCTAAGGTGGCCAGTGCCCATTTACACAGAAGCTCATTCAATCCCCACGAATGACTGCTTTTCTGATATTTTCATCAGTTCTCTGGGTAACAGATTAAGCTAACCAGCTCATTTTCATACATACCTCTAATTCAATCAAGTTCAATAAAAGACATTCTGGACTGCAAGTCTTTGCTAAGAAACAATTATATTCAAATAAAAATTGCTGGACATTGTATGAAGCATGGTACAGATGCTTCACTATTTATAGCTCAACGACAACAAAAATAGCCAAATTTCTAGAAATAGAAATTCATTTTTCTCCACTCACCTAAATATAGAATACACATGCTTTTACACCTGAAACAGGGGGTAGGGTGGGGAGTACTAGACAGTGAATTCTAAATGATGGCTTTCTGTTATGCTTATGCTCTGAAAGGGGCTGTGTTTCTACTCAAGCTCAGGTCCAAGAGCCAGAACCAGTCCAGGTCAGAAAGCAGGACCTGTTATGCAGGACAGATGACTCTGGGATGTAAAGAGAGTTTGGAAGAAGGTACTGTTTAATCCCGGAAACACTTGTTGGAAGCACAGAAGGCAGGCCTAGCTGGAGCAAAAACTTCCGTCAGAAAGTAGGACATGAAATATGGAAAAATGAGAAAACAACAAGATCCAGTCATTTTTCTCAGTCCACAATCTCCTAAATAGAGTATGATGAGTAGCTTGAAGGTGTGTTGAACCTACTAGCCTGAGGTATCCAGCCTGCAACCGTGGACCAATTCCTATTCTATTCTTTCTCTGCAAAACTGACATGGCCTCCCTACTTCTCTATGGGTTCCCTTAAGAATGAAACTACATACACTACATACAATGAATACATGCTGATTAATTTAAAAAAAGAATTGTTAGGAAACGATATCAAAGTGGAGTGTTTGTTAAGTAAGTATTTAATAAGTACAGTCTTGGCAACCGTATCATTCAAGTTAAAACTAGAAGATTAGTAAAAGCATTTAATAAAGTCACATTGTAAACACACTGAGGTTTGCTTTCCAGCGCTGGATGCTGAATGAACTGTGACCCTCTCAATGGTATTTCACTGTCTTATTTTAATGTAGGCAGTTTTAACATATATTTAATTCTGACCAGTCTAAGTAACCAATTTTTACTCCTAACAATTTCAATATAAAATGATTCGATAATCTATTTTACTATAATTATTATTGGCCATGAGGTTGTGGCTTCAAGGAACATGGTACAAACATGGATTTCTGCAGTTTCCATAAGTGGAGGCGGAAAATGAGCATTAGCTCAGTCAGAAGGCTTGGCAGGGAAGCACTGAATGCCTCTTTTATATTCCCAAGCACTATATAAATGTGACTTTGACCTTCTCAGGCAGAGGAAATTACACATTGAAAGCAGAAGGAGTTTTACTTGTAGGGAGCGTATTAAAAATGTGCTTGCCGGCGGCCACACTGGGAACAGTGACAGGGAACCCCCAGGTACTTTGTGAAGATTCATTAGCTCTTTGCCACTGAGCACTAAACTAGAAAATCAATGGTTAGGATAATCCCAGCCAAATGGGAAACCTCATGCAAACTGTCGCCTCCACTTGTTAGGAATTAGTCTGTACCATTAGGAAGGTTATTGCAAGTAAAACCCACTGGAGAAACTTCAAGACCACCTTGAACTTTGAGGTAAGAAAGAATTCCCATGGCTGTTTTCACATCATCAATAATACATAAAATATTAAAAAAATCAAATGCTTATGAAAAAATTAGTCTAAAGGCATGTGATAAAAGGGAAGTCAGGGGCTGGAGAGATGGCTCAGAGGTTAAGGCACTTGCCTCCAGTGCCTAAGGCCCCTGGTTCAATTCCCCAGGACCCACATAAGCCAGACCCATAAGGTGGTGGCCCTGGTCTCGGTCTCTCTCTCTCTCTCTCTCTCTCTCTCTCTCTCTCTCTCTCTCTCTCTCTCTCTGTTTGAAAAATGAATAAATAAAATATTTTAAAAAAAAGGGAAGTCAGTAACTGGCAATTTATATAATAATAAATGGGAAATGTTATGTTCTAAAGAGTGAAGGACATTATTCTTCTTATTATACAAATGTAAATTTTTTTTAAATATAAACTTAAAATTTCTAATTATGTGATATTTAGTAAAACTGCACTATCCATAAAAAACTCCTGTCCTGTTTGACTGTGTCTGATCTCTCGAGCTAACAGCATTCCAGGAGAAAGTCTTGCTCCAAATATCTTAACTATAATCGTATTCCCAATAGTAACAAGTGACGCATGATGCATCGACGTGCTGCCTTCTGAAGTCATCACTCATCAAGCAGTTTCCTGAGGCAAACAGGATTGCAGAGTACTTAGTTCTTTTAAATCAGAAAGCTCCAATTAATGATCCCTGGAGGACTTTGGGGAAGTCCAACCACGGTTCCATAACTGAAGCCTCCATAAGACCCAGGGAGCTTGTGACTGGACAGAAGGCACTCAGCTGGCTTGTGAGAGGGTTCAGACAATGCCCACAGCTTTGCAGTACCACCACTGGAGGACTTGATGGTCGCTCTAGCAGATGTAATGGGAAAGGATGCAGGAAATAAATCCACCTTTGGTCGCCCAGCAGCAAGACAGAGGCCTGCATAGGCCAGAACCTACAGTCCCTGACATAGTCCACGCCATTTCCCAACATTTCACTGCTCTTTTGGAATATTATCTATTAATCTGGCTCATTATTTGCCATCCATGTGGCCATAAGGAACTGCCAGAACAGATTACGTTGAACATCGCTCTTCCTGTGGCCCTCTGAAGTAGAAAGTGAGAATAACCTAACTTCCTGCTCTGGGGGGGTTCAGAGAATATTTCTTAGCCCTAGAATACAGCCTCCTTCATAGTTGGAGGGCAAAGACACCTCTGGGCTGTAGATAGATCACATGTAAAATATGTGCTTGCATTTTGAAATATTGTATTTTAATAGTAGAGGTTTTGCTCTGTGTATGTGGACAGAGGGCTCTGGGAATACTCCATATTTTCTATTCAATTTCATGGGGAACACTAAAAGTGCTCTGTAAAATAAAGGTGACTAAAAAAAAGCTAATGCCAATTTACTTTACTCTAAAAGTACTAAAATTATATATGGACTGGAGAATGAGGAGCCAATGCCAGTTGAGAATGTAAGAACAGAATATAATTCTCCATTAAACGCTCCCCCTTAGGAGAAACACCCAGTGCCAATGAAAATTACATCCTACATTAAAACTAAGCACAGGCCCAACGATAACAACCTCTGTACAGATGTTCCCCCAGTAATAATTCTCAAAAAAAAAAGCCCCCCATAGATGAGGCAGTCAGTATGGAAACTACTAGTCAGCATTCAGTTTACATCAAGCTACTTCAAAATATCCAAGAAAATATCCTCCACAGATTGCTACTGGCTTGTCCTTTATTACTGATTCTCATCTAGTGATCCAAGGAATTCTCCAGCCCCAGGGACAGCCAATTATAAGGACTTCCAGGCACTGGTGAAGGCTTCTCCTGAGGCAGCCCTGCCCTCTAACAGACATAGAGTTCTGTATTGCTAGTACTTTCTATCTTCAAGTTCAGCTTCTTGTCATTTATAACATCCTATTTTATCACCTTTCAAGTTAAAAAGAAAACTCATTGTAGAAATCTTATTTAAATTGGAAAATTATATGTATATATTCTATAGTGGCATTCCTTAAACAGAAATTACCAGATGTGCATGGCTTTGTCTGCCTAGACTACAGTTTTTGATTAAAAACCAAACCAAACCAAAACAAAACAAAACAAAACAAAACCACTTTGATTTGTAGGAAATACTTCATGTACCTTGAATGTGGTTTTTTGTTTGTTTTTCTAGGTAAGGTTTCGCTCTGGCTCAGGCTGACCTGGAATTCACTATGTAGTCTCAGGCTGGCCTCAAACTCATAGCCATCCTCCTACCTCTGCTTCCTAAATTCTGGGATTAAAGGTGTGCGCCATCAAGCCGGCAAAGGATCTGTGGACATAGAGTGGAACTGGCCTAATTCTATCTAAGCTTCTATGTGAGATAGAAACATCCCCCAAGACAATCAGCTTATTCCTTTACCCTATGCACTGCAGCAGCGTGAGGAATGGGTGTGAAACCTAAATCATATACAAGTAACAGGCTTTTACTAATGCAGGAACTCAGAGAAGAAAATAAAGTAGAATGATTTGCAATTTTGTTATTTCAACACACTATGTATTTGAAAAAAAAAAAAAAGCATATCTCCTGAAAAGAAATTGAGACTACTCATCTATTTTACTCAAATTCAAATTCTTATTTCAACAAATTTATTCAAAATTTGGGTACATCATGATGTTTCAATAAGTTCAAGATGTTGAGTCTTTAAATTTCTACTCTTGTTACAGCAACTTCTTCAATTTTTATTTCCTATAAAAAGAAGTTTCAAGTTTCAATACAAACACTGAGAAATGGCAAATGATAATTTGACCTCTAAAAGCAATTGTAAGTAAGGGTATTTCCAGTGTCTTGAAATCTGCCGTGTATGACACCGCACTTAGTGAAGAGAGGTACACAATGCACTCTCTGTGCACAGTTACGGCCTAAAATCTGCTTTTCTTAAATTTAGGAGGAGGAATAGTCAGGAATGCAACGTTTTGCTTCCATGACCATACATGCCGCTAGGAAACCATCACCAATTTTTGAATGATTAAAATAAACCATCATCAAAACTGTTCTGAATATGCTTGTGTGGGGAAGGGGCTACTGGAGATTGAACTTAGGATCACACCAGGCAAGCACTGTACCACTGAGCTATATCCCCAGTCCTCGAAATAAAATCATATGCTTCAAAATAAAAAGTTATCAAGGCTGGCCTTGAACTCGTGATCTCCCTGCCCCAGCCTTGCCAGTACACAGAAGCAGAGGCCTGCACTGTTAGGGCCAGCTGTGAATATTAATTTTAATGGAATTTCTCTAGATTGAAAAGACCATTATACTGTTTAAACTAGTTTTTTAAATATATGTTAACAGTCACACAGACCCAAAAAGCTAGTTCTCATACAATGTATATTATGATACATATGAACATTTCCTCCATTTTTTTTTCCTTGTAACAGCTTTACATGACTCAGACCTATGTCCCCATATGAAAATCCTCACACAACCAAAAACCCAAACTTCAAACCAGATATTTATGGTGACTCAGTGACAACCTAAGTATTTCTTTCTTACTTTGGAGGTAAGATGGATACAAATAACAGTGTACTGGGGGAGGGGGCAGATCAATAAATTTAATTCAGGCCAAGGATTTATTTCCAAATATGAGATAAATCAATAAGGCTTTTGTTGTGTTCTGGAATTTCCGAAACCTACTTAGACACAGAGCTACACCAGACTTTGGGGGCTGAGCAGTTATAGTAATAGCCGTGTACTTTCGATCCCAATTCTGGAGTGTGGCTCACAGCCTTTAATGAAGTCAATAACAAGTTTCAATAAAAATTTTGAAGAATCTCCAAGATATAAGTATAGATATCAATAAACTTTAAGTCCAAGTATACTTCTACAGCACACAATTCAGCACCACCGCTAACAACATCACTTTAAGTGGTTGGGTTCTCTTGATCTTGTATTCCACTCCCTTTGCCCTTCATCCATCCAAAACAGCCACTTGAATGTGTTTACTGAATGCATGCAAATTTTACATAAAACGGAGACCAATGCATGATATGCCAGAGGTGGAGAAGTCTGATGCTATTAACAGGGAAACCCCAGGATTTACTTTTGAAGTGACAGCATGAAAAGTCATGCTAACAGACAATACACTTGAATGAAATAAAACCTCCAACTGTGGAAGAACAAGAACAGGTAAATACACCTACAGACTCATAAGCGTTTCAGTTTAGCTTTATCTGTTCATACCACTGAAAGGAAACACATACCATCTGAACGTAGTTGCAGCAAGTGGAATGAATAAACCATCCAAAAGAAGAGATCAGAGGTTTGTGACTTAACGGAAATGCATGTAAAACGACATTGTGCAAGGTGACTTGGCATAGCTAAGCACCACCAAATAAGAGACTCAGCAGAAATACACTATTCAGTAAAAAGAGACAAAGCCCACCCTACCCAGTGTGGGTACTGTCTGTAAAAGGTAAGAGTATAAGGAACTAAGGGCCTCTATTCCAGATTGCTGAGACTATGGAGAGGGGCTAAGCAATGCTGCTGGGGGAAGAATAGTTAAAGAAAATGACAGTGCTATTCTGGAAAAGAAATGCTATTCCTACATTCTCTCCGAGTCTCATAATAAAGAAGCATCGAACCTAATTGTTTAGGGTGAATTCAGAACGTTAAAAATGAATTCAATTACAATTAGCACATGGTTCTAGGAAGCAGTCTGGGATATTTGATATCAAGAAGTTTTAACTATCAGATCAGGTCTGTCCAAAAAATAAAAAGAATTCCCCTTAGATATTTATCTGTCGATACTCATCAATGAGATATCCAAGCAGAAATGTTATTACATGTAAACTCAAACAGGGAACCGGGGGCCTTACAGTCTAAGATTCCAGCATTTCAAAAATGTCTAGTTTTCAGAAAACAAAGCAAAAAAACTACTATCTGGATCCCATTATGACTAGCAGCCATAACACATAGGAACCACAGGTCTACCCCCTGGTCTGCACCAAAGACTCTAGCACAGTTATATAACAAAAGGAGGGTCCAAGTTATCAGATTTTTTTTTTTTTTTTTTGGTTTTTCAAGGTAGGGTCTCACTCTAGTCCAGGCTGACCTAGAATTCACTATGTAGTCTCAGGGTGGCCTTGAACTCACGGCAATCCTCCTACCTCTGCCTCCCGAGCGCTGGGATTAAAGGCGTACACCACCACACCCAGTGGTTATCAGCATTTTATACCATAACCAATATTATTAGTACTAGTCAGACTGGTTACAGAACTGATGATCTACTACTCTCTAAAGACAGCACAGAACTTCTCATATAAACAAAAGACCTAACAGCTGGGTGTGGTGGTGCATAACTTTAATACCAGCACTGGGGAGACAGAAGTAGGAGGATCACTGTGAGTTCAAAGCCACCCCAAGACCACATAGGGAATTCCAGGTCAGTCTGGACTAGAGTGAGAACCTACCTCGAAAACAAAAGCAAACAAACAAACAAACAAAATACCTAATAAACTCAATCATTATATACTAACTAGCCTTATACTCATATCACAACAGATTGAAACAGTGTTCATATAAGAAATACATTGTTATATATATTTTTAAATATTTTATTTATTCATTTTCAAGCAGAGAGATACAGAGAGAGAGAGAGAGAGAGAGAGAGAGAGAGAGAGAGAGAGAGAGAGAGAGATATCACACCAGGACCACCACCTTGTGGGTCTGGCTTATGTGAGTCCTGGGGAATTGAACCTGCGGCCTTAGGTACTGGAGGCAAGTGCCTTAACCGCTGAGCCATCTCTCCAGCCCTGTTATATATTTTAATAGAACTGTCCTTTGGAATTTGAAGTACTTTATGGATCTATCAAATATATGATAGTAACTGACATAAAGGTTCCCTCCCATTTTATATATTAATAATACAGAGCAACCAAAAGCTTATGGATATGCTCATCAGTTATATAAATAAAGGGAGAAATCTCTCTAAAGTAGAAATCATTAGATAGCTTCTCTATGTGCAGAAGAGGTTTTTCAGGGTTTTTTAAGCCAGAATTTTACTGTCATCCCAAGAGAATTGGCTCCCAATTATAAAAGAGCAAAACACTGGTCATTTACATTTGATGAAGGATTTTCTAATTTGTACATTATAGACATAGGTCCACATTTTTATTTCATTACCTCTTGAAATTTGCCTTTCAGTATAGTTTCAGCTGAACTTCCAAGGTGTGAATATACCTCTGAATTGAAGATCATAAGGTTAATTCTTGGTAGGATTAATATAATTTGTAATTAACCTCCTGAGGATTTTTGCCACCTTCCCTTGACAAGGGACATTCCCTTTCACTTAAAATCCCACTATAAAGATAACCTACATGGTGGACTCTTTGAAAATGTTCATTTCTGCTGTGTGAACAAGTCTCTGAAAGTTATCTCAACCATCTGACATAAAAGATAAATGAGAAAACACATACATTCTAACTTTACAAATCATTTTTCCTCCATATAAATCAACTTCAAAAAAATTACAAGTAGATACAACTAGACACTTCCAAAATTGAAAGGTAGCAATAAATAAAAACGACATAAGCATTCCTAATAGTCCACTGAAGGTTTCCACTGTTAATGGAAGACAACTGTGTCTAAGGCAGGATAGACAGGCAGTGCAAATTAAGGGGACCTGAGAAGGGAAAGGAACCTCTCATCCCAGAGACTGGTCTTTTACCATCTGAGAGTCAAGAATTCTAGCACAATTAACATTTGCTGTGAAAATTGTCAATATAAAAGCAAACTATTCCTCTTACATAGAACTGTTCCAAATATGAATGTTCAAATAGCAATGCATTATGGGTAAGGTCCAACATATATGGCCTTCTCTCCTTCCCCACAAGTCAGACTGCAATTTTTTTTTGGAACATCACATAAAATCCCATTTACAGTAAAAGGCGTGTCTTAATCCTCTTGCACAAACCTTGTAACTCATGGTTTTATCTTATCAGATTGAAATCCTATCCAAGACACTTCAGAATCTCATTTACCAGAAAGATTTTTTTAAGTCCCTTGGCAACAAACCCTTTGAGATGTAACTTGAGAGCTACCAAATCTATATATGGTTACTTCTAAGATATTTAAGTAGACTCTCCCTTGGGAAGCCCACATCTATACTTGGGTGTGTTTATTCTTCCCTAGGAACCTTTCTATTACTCCCCATATAACTCTATCTTTAAAATATCTTCCCCATTAAAATCCAACTCTGGCAGGGCTGTGCAGATGCACGATTTTAATCCCAGCACTAGGCTGGCAGAGGTAAACTAATAATTGTGAGTTCGAAGCCAGCCTAGGACTACAGAGTGTGTTCTAGGTCAGCATGAGCTAGAGTGAGACCTTACATCAAAAAAAAAAAAAAAAAAATCAACCCTGCTTCCTAGTGGGCTCATCCTGAAATTCTTTTTTATGGTGAAGACTCTCATCTTCACCTGAGTAGAGGTGAGGCAGCTGGCAGTGTGGAGCTGTGTCTCCAACTGTTCCCCAAAGCCATCAATAGTGTTCTAATGACATTTTAAATCTATTTTGGAAGAACTGCCCCCATAAATAAATTTAAACTAACACAATACATATCTAAAAATAATTATAAAGTTTAAATGTATCAAATTTAAAGTAACTACCGCTTATGTTTTCTAACGGTTCAAAGTAAACTAATTTTTACATTTTTATATACAAATCAAAAACATAACTAGAGAGTCATTAAGAGAGCTTTGTAGTTATGGAAAACTGCCTTGTTGCTATATAAATATGAAAAAAACTATAAAGCAAAAACAATGCATACACTAGAAATATTTACATGTAAAGGGATGCCCACTAACAAGACAATCTCTTTCAAAATAGAAGTTTCAAACTTTTCAGAAGTTATTAGTTTTCTTTTTTTTAAAGTTAATCCTAAGCATGGAGAATAGTTTGAACCCAAACAAAGAAAAATAAAATTTATACGAAATATCAAACACAAAAAAAAAGTTAACACAGTTGGTCAACTGTGGTAGATGCCCTAAATCAAGACAGTTAATTGAAATTTTCATCTTTTTCCTAACACTTCTTCCTGTTAATACAAAGGTCTTCTCTAGTAAGAAATGCAGAGGCAGTATCCATCTTCACTATCTTCACCCTTATAGCTTACAATTCCCGAGGTGATGTTCCTAAGATGCAGCCAGGTATGAAAAGCTTATAGACATACAAAGGAAACTAAATGTGAAACTGAGAGTACTTGTGGCTGATGCGCTCAGATGACTAAAGCATAGGGCTGCAGGTAGTGTATAACCACTTATCAAGACCCCTGACCTTGGCAAGCATCTTATCCACTGATGCCATACAAATCAGCAGATCTGAGTAAGATGTCAAAAGTCTGAGGACAGCCATGAAAGGTGACTTCACCTTCACAAAGCATCTGTGTGTCTTGGTCTTGCCCTTTCCTGGGTTTTCTCCCTCACTTTTCAGGTGAAAACAAGTCCAGTAATACAGCTTATTAGTAGGGAAGCATTTGGGAGCTGAAAAAGATGATCAGAATTTCTTTCTGTGGGCTGGAGAGATGGTTCAGTGGTTAAAGGCGCTTCTTGCAAAGCAAAGCCTGGCAGTTTGAATCCCCAGTACCCATGTAAAGCCAGATGCACAAAGTGGTGCATATATCTGGAGTTCTTTGGCATTGGCTGGAGGCCCTGGTGTGCCCATTCTCTTTCTCTTTTCCACCCCCCCCCCCCGATTACAAATAAAGATTTTCTTTTTTAAAAAGATTTTTTTCTGTGTTTACTAGGCCAGAGGCATCACATGACCACCACTATTAAATAGATAGGACACATTAGACACTGTCGCATGAATCTACAAGAATAAAGGACAAAATAACATTGAACCTTGTATAACGTACGAATGAGCAGCATGAAAGACTGCTCAGCGTATCTGATCTGTGGCTTTAAAAAGCAAAGGAAAGCCAGGCGTGGTGGCGCAGCCTTTAATCCTAGCACTTGGGAGGCAGAGGTAGGAGGATCACTGTGAGTTCAAGGCCACCCTGAGACTACACAGTGAATTCCAGGTCAGCCTGGGCTAGAGTGAGACCCTACCTCGAAAAACTAAAAACTAAAAAATAAAGTAAAATAAAAAGCAAAGGAAAAGCCATCACTTTATAATGCTGCCCTACTATGTGCATACTTAGCACTAAATAAGGGATTGCTACCTCTCATGATTCATTTTTAGGGTTTATTTTTGTCTTTATATTAATGATTAGGCCTTACATGTAGAAATAAGCAAAAAAACACTATATAATCACACATTCTGGATAGTTTTCAAATTATTAGGTATAGAATTTGTTTGGTTTTTGTTATGTTCTGTTTCCTTATTAACAATTAATTTGCATTTTTGTTTCCTTTTGTGAAGATGAGGAGCTAAAGGAGAAAGCTAATGAACTTTAGTCAACTTACCCCAAACACATACCCCTCAGCTCCTCAAGCTCAGTACAAAAGAGACCCAAAGTGTCGTGTGTGTGTGTCGGGGGGGAGATGCTCAGCTGCTCTAGAATTTGCAGGCTTCTGAGAGCTCAGATCAAACACTTAAAAAGGAAACATTTCATAATTATCAGGAAATCAAAATAATTCTTTCAAGTGGGGAAGATCAAGGAAGTAAGAATGTGGTTTTGCGGAACATGATAGCATTTTCTATCTAGAATTTTTCTAGGTAGACAAAAGGGTGCTTCCTTCCTTCAGGTACCGAGGCATTTCGTAGGTCTCTATAATTCTTCCTCCTTGTAAGTTCTCATTTTAGTGGAACAAAGGAAAGGCTCGGAGTGCCAGTTTTCAGAACAAAACAGTGTCAACTATATATTTGAGACAAAGAAATGATAGCATTTAGTGTTTTAACCCTAAACTCAGTAGCTGCAACACAGTTGTGTGCTAAGAATTGAACTCAAGGCCTCAGGCTCATCCAGCGAACACTCACCCCTGAGCTGCCTCCAACCCTTTCCAAGTTCTTTTAACTTTTGAGACAAAATCTCTTTTAACTGCCCAGACTAGCCTTAAACTTGAGGAGCTGAGATAATAGCCCTAAGCCAATAGGTCTGGCTAATATAAAAATCTTACTTTTGGTTTTGGGACAATTTAAAATGTATCCTGTTTTTTTTTTTTTAATCTTAGTATTAAGTCACTAAGATTTCTGAAGTTTGTTAAACTAAATGCAAATACTAACCTCAATGAGACCTAGAAAAATATATTTCATTATTTAAAAATAGTACATAAACAAAATGAGAAATAATCACTTATCCTGTTTCAACTTCCTTCTTTACTAAGAAGTTTTAAGTGAATATTTCTGTATTTTGAAATGAGTTAAGAGATATATTATTCCTTTTTTTCATTTCAATGAGAGAAATTTTCATTCCAGTAAAAGAAGCAAATGCTTATACAATATATTCTACCTACAAACATATAATTTATAATCAGCTATATAATTCAGTATTTTAAATCACTGTCAATGTTACTCAAAAATATAGAAGCTTTTATATCTTTCTATACTGGTTAAAATTGTTACAATGAACATTTATATAGGTTTAATGCAATTTTTAAACTATGGAGCCCTCCAGTGGCCAAATATTCTTAGAAGTTACAATAGCCTAGCATTCAGCATTGGGTACCATTTATGGACCCTTTTCAAATATGCAATATTTTATTCTGAAGCTAAACACGAGGGAACCTAGCCTGGGAACATAGATTCAAGTTAACCCAAAAGCTATGTTCCAACGTGTTGACAATTTCCTGAACTTTTTATAGCTTCAGAACATTTTGATCCTATGTGTAAAGTAAAACATTTGAGTAATTTTGTTAACAATCAGAAGTAATCAGACTCCAGATGCTATATGATACGTATTTTTCCAGTGATATAATATCTTTATTGTTTATAGCTATAAGAAAAAAATTATTAAAAATGCACATTAAATCAAGTATTATTTTTTTAAAAAGGAAAAACATTAGATAGAATAAATACATCTGAAGAAAATAAATTAAATAACAAAATTCATGTTTTCATTTGTATAGCAAGTAAAACATGCATTCTAGTTATGTATTATTTCCTAAATAATTTATTAAGTATCCCTTCAAAACAACCCATACTCGTATCACTATTAACATATTGCTGTAGTTTGGATCTGGAATACCCATGAAAGGCCTATATGTTAATGATTTTGTTCCAAGCTTGGTGCTACTGACTGCTGGCAGTAACGTTAAGAGCTCTTCAGGTCTTTAGGGAAATGGCCCTCAAAGGGGATGTTGAGACCATGGTCTTTCTTTCATGTAACTTCTAATAAGTGGGTGGTCTTGCTCTACCATAGACCCCTGCCCAGATGTGCTAGCCCAGGCCCAAAGCAACAGGGCTAACCAAGCAAAGAATGGAAACTCTGTAACTGTGAGCCAAAATAACCTTTTCTCTTAACAAGTTATTTCATGCATTTGTTATAGTGAAAGAAAGCTGACTAATAAAGACTTCTAAAAACCTTAAAACTGAGTAAAATACTTTATAATGATCCTTCTACCCCAATCAGGCCTTCACATGAAAGCCACCTGTGAGATAATGCATGTTCATGAAGTCTCATAACTACAGCAGCCCCACCCCAGCTTATGCAAAAGACACTCTTTCCCCAGTGGATATTTGAAAACAAGTAAAGAACTGAATCTTATGTATACTATGTTTCTTCTTATATATGCATATCTACAATAAAGTCTGATTTATAAGTCAGGCACAAAAAAAGGACTTAAAATACAAGCACTACAATGTCATGTATCATGTGATAATAAACTAGGTGACTAACTAGCAGTAAGCAGTGTCCAATCTATAAGGTTTAATTCACATAGCCATGACCCTATTAAAAATAATGGAACTTAAGATTCAGGGCCCTTCATTTTAACAGTCTCTTCCAAATACTGTATGTAGTGGTTTGGATGTAAAAATGTTCCCCCATAGCCTACAGTGTTTGTGATTAAGTGTCCTATTTAGGGAGGTAGAGGCTTGCTGGAGGAGGTGTATCACTGAGGACAGGCTTTGGGATTGATGAGCTCCAAGTGAACTTATTCTTGCTTCTCCCTCTCCTCTCCTCCCCCCCTCTCTCCCTCTCCCTCCCCCCTCTCTCTCTCTGTGTGTGTGTTGTGTGTGTAATGGAATACTGCTTACCAGATATATGCAAAAATAAGAGAATATTGATATAAGCAAAAACTCAGGTAAATATCAGGCACAATATGAAGTGAAAGAAGCCTATGACAAAAGATTATGTACCTATGACTCAGTGTATATGACATAAATCCATGGTGATGAAGAGTGGACACTGGTTAAAAGGGTTGGGGCTGGGGGGTGGTGTGACAACAAATGGATACCATAGAGCAATTTGGAAAGATAATGGAACTTTAAAAAAAAAACACATCTAATATTTTAACACAAAATCTATACATTTTTAAATCCATAAAACAACATGTACAAGAGCTGGAGAGATAGCTCAGTGGTAAAGACGCTTGCCTGCAGAGCCTAATGACTCAGGTTTGATTCCCCATTACCAACATGAAGCTGGATGCATGGAGTGGTGCATGCATCTGGAGTTCATCTGAGGCAGCTAGAGATCCTGGTGCACCCATTCTCTCTCTCATTCTTTCTCTCTCTCTCTCTCTCTCTCTCTCTCTCCCTCTCTCTCTCTGTGTGTGTGTGTATCTCTCTGCTTACAAATAAATAAAACATTTTTTAATAAAACAATTTTTAAAAAGAAAAAAAGGAAAGAAGAGGTAGGAATTAAAAAAAAACAATATACAAAAGTCAAGTTACTACCAGTTACCTTAAAATATATATTAAAAAATTAAGCCCAAAGTCTAAAGAGACATAAAAAGAAATTCCAGCATATTTATGGTTAAAGTATTAATGAGATGTGCTTTATCAGCTGAGTGATGGAAGGTGTTTGGCTCACTGCACTCAAGATCAGTAGAATCAAGTGAACTGCATTAGGACAGAAAATGACTTACAAAGGTGCAATTCTACCCAAGATGCTTCTTTTTCCACTGTATATACAAAACCAAGACCAAAATAGCACATGGGAAGAAAATCAAGAACACTGTGTCACTCACTCACTGCCTGTCACCAAGCAGCAACTCAGATCTTCAAAATGAAAGATCTCTAAATTACCTGTGAATCTCTCTGTCTTTCAAGGATTCATTCCAATGTTAATAATTCTACCTGCCATCCTAAGCTATGTTCTCTATTACATAATCTATAGTGTTTTTATTTTCTCTGCCACACTGAAAAGTTGAGAGGATTCTACTTCCAAAAGCATGGAGGAGTGTTTTGTCTCTAGTCTCAATACATTTAAGACAATGCACACCTGTAATTGTATCTCAGCTCTCAAGTGGTAGCTATTCTATGCTGCATAGTAAATTCAAAGCTGGTCTGGGCTACACAGTAAGATCCTGTCTTAAAACAAAACAGCACAAAAAAAAAAAAAAGGAACAGAAAACCTAGTCATTACATGTGAAACAATTCCAAAAAAAGATATATAAGGCAGAAAAACAGCAGACCTTCTACAGAATTTTCAAGGAAACTCACAGTGATGAACTTTTTGGTTTTCTTTCCCTCATATACCCTAGTCTGGAACTACCACTACAGATGGAACAACTGAAGAAGTTGGCCATCCAGCAATGTCACAGGGCGCAAAGCAAAGGCCCCAACAACAGCTAACTCTTCCTAGCCAATAAATCAGCAAAAGAGAGCAGGGCGAGACAGAATACTTTTAAACAATAATTGCACTATTACAAGAGCCAAACATCTCAGCAAAGAATGTGGCCCCATACCTTCTACTGTCAGATAAAACCATGTACAGACCCTAGACTTCCACCCTTGACTGGCAAGTCACAATCCCTACGCTGGGGTGGTGGCAGAGAAGAACACACTAGAACTCAGGGTTTTGAATCTTTACCATGCGTACACACAGTCAGGGAAGGACAGAAAACTTCCAGCTAACCACCCAGCAGCAGAGCTTTCTTACTTCTTCCTTATTGGGTGAATGGGGTGGGGACCAGCATAGGATCAAGACCTGAACCACTGCTCAGCAGCGCTGAGGCCATCCCTGTCTCTCAGCCCTTTTAATTAGGGTGGGCAATCCTCCACTCCCCAGCAAGAACAATGGTGGTCAGGGGACTTCCATTATGCAGCGATGAAATGGTGTCATCCCTGCTGCTAGAATAGTGCCTGAGAACATGGCTAAGACAAAAGGCTTAAATGAGATCATCATTCTTAATAGTAATAAAGTGAACAATGACAAAGAAAAAACAAAAGCAAATTAATGTAAAAATGCACCATACAGAGAGTAATTGATTGGGCTGGAGAGATTGCTCAGTGGTTAAGGCACTTTCCTGCAAAGTCTCACAGCCCAGGCTCAGTTCCCCAGTACCCACATAAAGCCAGATGTACAAAGAGGTGCATGCATCTGGAGTTTGTTTGTAGTCTCTGAAGACCCTGGCATACCCATTCTCTATGTATCTCTCTCTCTCTCTCTCGCTCTCTCTCTCTCTCTCTCTCTCTCTCTCTGCTTTCAAATTAATAAAAGTATTTTAAAAGTTATTTATTTAATGCACTTGAATAACTATAACCACTCTGTAAACGGTAATTTAGAGAGGTTAAGGTTTTAAATCTTCACACTCTTTATTTCCCGTCCAATAAGGCATAGCCTCCTGTCATTTTATATTTTCTTCAGCTTGAATATGGATACTTAATACCGAGAACTACTTATGATTTAACGAATTTTACTCTTATAATAATAGTACCATTTGTCACATTAGTTTTCAGTTGTATGGCCCTATAAGGGCCATATATGTATATGGTTCATGGTTGGATCTATATTCAATTTTCATTTCCTCTCAAAAAAAAATTTAAAAGCACAGTTATAAAGCATTAAAAACAAGGAATCATAGAACAGATTTCAGGATATGAGATGAGAGGAAAAGCCACTTCAAATAGAAATAATATAGGTTTAGTAATGTAAAATATACTACACAACAGAAAATGGCAATGTGGAATTGCTAGGGTAGAGGAAGGAAGGATGCTCTAAATACCACTTTACTAGGGTTTGCTGCTCAGATTAATCTTTGGTCAACAAAACCAGGGTTTCCACACTGTACAGAATCACAGTATTGCAAACCTGTATTAACTAAAACACTGTAAAACTGACCAAATTTACTTATAAAACCTTTTTATTTCAATAACTGCTATCAAAAACCCTTCTAAAATTCATTAAGTATACTTTCTTGTTTTAGTAAGTGCAGCATATGGAACATAATTAAATCTGTCACTGCTGATGGTAGTTCTTATCAGATATTAAGAGACAACCTTCTTTTGGGAATATCAAGTTTCACTGGATATTTGGGTAAGATGCATACAGACTACCCTAGGCTATCCACTCTTTGGAAATCTTTGCTACACTGTTTAAGATCAATTCTTTAAAGGGGAGAAAAGGAGCTTATTTTCCTATAAGTCAAGAGCAGGGAAAGTAAACCTGGTTATCTGAGCTTCTACTGTATCATTGAAGCTTTTCTAAAGTAATAGATATTCTTGAAAAATCGGTTTCATTTTCAACACTGTTAAAGCTGTGAGTGCCTCAGGGCAAAGCCTGGGAATAAGAAAGGTAAAATTCAATTCCTGCGTAAAGAGAATACTGAACAAAGCTAGGCATTATCCAGGTATTTACTAAATACATGTCTTATGTACTAAGTACTCTGCTAAATACTATGGCTACAGCAAATTTTTTCTGCCTGACTCAGTTTCTACATCTGCAAAATTTGGTGTCTAGTCATATAATTCTCTGGCTTAGTATACAGAAGCTACCCACACCGTGATTCATTGAGAGCAAATTGATGTTACTCTACCAGCAACTTTGAATGTCCCACCCACCCAGCAGTAGCCAAAGAAATTGTGTACAAGGGAGGGAGAAGAGTAAAGCACTTGCGCTGGATCCACAGGGCACAGCAGAGAGACTTGGACACTACCCCTGCAGAAGTGAAATGTGTGCTCTTGGACACGTCATCTACTCTCTGGCAAAACACTCCCTTCTGTTTCTGTCATTCATCATGAGTGCTATGACAGGGGCTGGGGAGATGGCTCAGTTAAAGGAGCTTGCTTGCAAAGCCTGTCAGCTCAGGTTCAATTCCCAAGCCACTCAGATAATGCTGGACACAAAAAATGGTGCAAGACTCTGGTGTTTATTAACAGCCGCAGAAGGCCCTGGTATAAACACACACACACACATACATACATACATACACACACACACAAATAAATAAATAAATGAGTATTATTCCTTTTAAAGTGAAGATGTTACACCATTAGCTCAAAGAATGGCCTAGAGGCAGGACATCTGATTCTGGAGTGGTGGCTTGACCGAACAATGAATATGGACTTAGTGACAGGATGCAGATCAAATGTATTCTTAACTCTGAACTGTAAGTTTTGTGTTTTAATTGTGTGTGCCTGTGTGCGCACTCACGAGCACACACATGCTATGATGTACACGACACCTGTATATGTGTAAATGGACATGTGAGGGGAGATCCAGTGGAAGCCAGAGGCAGACAGGTGTCTTCCTCCATCTCTCTCCACCTTACTTTTTGAGACAGTTTCCCAGTGAACCTAGAACTCAAAGATTTAGCCAGCGAACAGTAGGGATCCTCCTGTTTCCACTTCCCACTGCTGAGATTAGCTGGCTTTTCAGTGGGTGCTGGTATTCAGACTCAGGTCCTCACACTTACAAGGCAAGCACTTTACCCACTGAGCCCTGAGCTGCAAGGTCTCAGTAATGAATTAAACACAGGAGAGATGGGCTGAATTAACAAGATTAACTCTGGATCCAAATGAATCCATAGACCATTCCTTAAAATTGATGCTATAGGGCTGGGGAGATGGCTCAGTGGTTTAGGCACTTGCTTGCAAGGCCTGGGTTTCTAAAGCCAGATACTCAGAGTGGTGCATACATTTAGAGTTTGCTTGCAGTGGCAGGAGGCCCTGGCACACCCCTTCTCCTTCTCTCTTCTTAGAAAAATAAATAAATAAATAAATTTATGCTATGTGTAAGAATGATGGTGGACCTGTAATCCCAGCAACACCTGGAAACCTGAGGCAGGAAGAACTAAGAGTTTGAAGTAAGGCTGGACTACAGAGCAAGACCCTGTCTCAAAATCAAAATATAAACAATAATAATAAGCGCACACACATATAACTATTGCTATATGCATACACTAAATCAGCATTCAGTTCAGCTAAAGAGTTCTGTTCGACTCTTTGTTGGAGTATCAGAGTAACTAGTCTCCTGTGTGTTTTGCAAGCATGAATGTAAATTCTGGAACTACAATGGAAAATAAGAATCTACAAACATGGGGTAGGGGAGGCCTAACTTAAGTACAGTTTATGCAAAAAAAAAAAAAAACACCTAGGATCTTGAGCTGACTAATCTCCACATGAGTCAACAGTGTGACATTATCACTAAAAACGATAATTTAAGATTAGCCCTAAAAACACAAGTGGAGAGTTCAGAACTAGGGGACTGCTCTATCCCTGTGCAGGATACCACTCAGCCTGAACGATAGACTCAGCCCCAAGGACACCCTATTTAAAAGTGATATTGGCAAATATGAGGGATTCCTAGAGAATGACCAAAATCACGAAGGATCTAAAGAAGACCTGAAGCCTGAGAGAACTGGGCATATTTAACTTGGAAAAGCTAAGTCTTAGGGGAGAGATGCCATTAACTATCAGATAGGCTGTGTGTGACAGAAGAGTTCACATGCCAAAGCAGATTTGGTGCCCATACAGACAACACCTAAAATGGAATCAGAAATAGGATGTTCATGAAACTAGAAAAGAGACGAGTTAGAAAGAAGAGATTCACTGGAGGGGGTTTTGGGAGGAGAGAAGGAAGGTTGTGGTAAAGAACTATGATCATGGCATATTGTCTATATGTGCAAGGTTGTCAATGAAAAAATAAAACCATACATAGTGGTGCACGCCTTTAATCCCAACACTCAGTAGGCAGAGGTAGGAGGATCTCTGTGAGATCCAGGCCATCCTGAGACTACATAGTGAATTCCAGGTCAGCCTGGGTAACAGCAAGATCCTACCTCGAAAAACCAAAAATAAATTAATTTAATTTGATAATAAACGGGATGTCTAGTTAATGCAATTGCTATAGACTCTACAGACACTAGAGAAAATAATTTTGGAAATAATTTTGTAGCAATCAATATCCTGGCCCTACCCCAACCAACTAAATGAGAACCCTGGAAGAAGGCTCCCCTGGTAATAAAAGCTCCCCTTGGGTTTCTCACATGGCAGCTACCCTTGAAAATAACCACAGTAAATGCAGTCAGGGTGGCAACCTTTCAATTGTGTGGCATGGAGGGGATTCCTTCTCAAAGTCTACATTAGCTTCACTTTCCAGACCTTTTCTGCTTTGAAATCTTTTCGGTCTCTGTGTATTGATTTATGGATTTATTCATTCATTTGCTTATTTCTTTTGTGTGCTGGAAATTGATCTAGGGCAAATAATCTACCACTGAGGAACAGTCTCCCTACAACTTCGTATCCTTACAACTTATTAAACTCAGCATTAGCTTCTATGGTCACGAAGATTTGATCCTTTTTGCAAATATTTGAGAAGAAATGAAGTTAAATCTCTCTTAAGGAATTTCAGTTAGATTACAATATTCAGCAGTCTATTCATGGATAAGAGGTTTCCATGATTTAAGCACTACTAATTCTGTGAAAAAGCAGAGTAATGGCACTGTCATACGTAAATCCACTTATACAACTCAATTTAACTTTTGTTAATTTCTAACTTGTTATCAATGGAAAACATGGTAACATTTGGATCCTTTCGATTCTTCTCTGACAAAATAATTAAAATCATGTAGGACTAGCTTGAATATTCTCTACCACTAATAGCTTACCCGAAGAATATGACAAAGTTTTTCTAATTTCAATTATTTTCTAAAATTTTTATAACAGAATGTCGTGGATTTTTAGATATCAATATAGTTTTCAATGCTTCCTTCAGAGTCAGTCATATTTGTGCTCAGAATCTTTTTCTCTGACTACTGAAAACATTCATACACGTTTCCTAATCTCTTTTGAAAAGATACAGCCATTTGTGTTCAAAAGCCTTCCAGCCAGGCATTACTGGTAGTGGGTTAGGCCTGTGAATTCCAATAGAACTTCCAGATTTTTCCCCTTCCATGTAACACATCCTTTAAACTTTCAGGTTTCCATGGTAGACTCTGGTAAGCATATACCATTTCCTTTTACTCTGCCATATATCTGCAGCTTCTCCTAGTCTACTTGCGGTCTCTCATTTATCTCTGCCGTGGGCTTCATAAATAATGAGAAACACTTTAAAGATCCTCATTTTGTTTACACACAAGCAGCACAAAAACAGTCTAGAACTAACTACACGTTGGATCCCACTAGAGTGAGGTGTAGGCAGCCTGAAGAGCAAGTTGGAAGTCCTAATGGGGGGAACGAACGCAGATGTGACACTTCTGAACCATTACTCGAGTTCTCAGCCTTAGGTTCAAACTGGGTTGCCCTTTCCCTACCAAAACACTGGGCAGACCTGCGACCCTGCAGCCAGGAGAGCACCTGCTGGAGGGTTTGTTCCACAGCACCAGTCAGTCACCTTTGCATTTTGCAGAGCAATGTGCTCTGTGCAGCAGCCTGCAAGGCTGGCTATAACACCCACACGATGTGACAACAAAATTCATGATGGTTTTGCTGTTTCACCTTGTCTCTCTCTTTTTTTTAAAAAAATTCTTTCCTTGCCTTCCATCCCCCAAAGAAAACCAAGACAACAATACTTCCACAAAATCTGCCGTGGTCTCACGAATCTAATGCTTCCAGCGAGAAAGAGCAGCTTTTCTTGCCTTTCCTTTTCTTTCGGAGAAGCAGGAAGCTGGTCTGAGGAGCAGGGAGAGCAGGGATGGGCGGGGCAGAAGGAGCTGAGCTGGGGAATGAGGTGCAGGAGCTCCTGGAGGCTTCAAGACACAGCGCAGAACTCTGATGGGTGAGCATCCATCCTGGACGCATACCTCTTCTTTCTTTTATGACTCTGTCAAGCTGGCAAACTAGTACGTGGAAGAAAGCAGGACCTCCCTGACAGGGTCAGCTGCAGGGAAATGATGTAAGTTTCCCACCTCCCACCTCTACTCAGACCTGTTATACCCCTTGCCTCCCCCAGAGTTGCTATCCTGGAGCTTAACACCCCAGGCTTGCCTAGCTGCGTGCTCTAGTGGACAGGAAGTATTTGCCAGAGAGTAAAGAGTATTTTTGTTTTAGGAAAAGTCTTCAATAAAAATGTAAATACCTTTCACTTTAAAAAATAATGCTGAGTAGTCAAAAGCTAGCCATTGCCCAGGATAAACAACTTTAAGCAGGATTGAGAGGAGGAATGTAATCTAGCCAAAGGCAGCAGGTATCATGGTGCAAAGGGTGTGATCCTGGGAGTCTCAGAAAACAGGTTTCGTTTTTGCTCAAACCACCTCTGTAACCTGGGACTACTGGCTTAATTCTAAAAACATAAATATCAGAGCTCTTTTGTACTATGCAAATTTTATGAACTGATAGCCCCTAAAAAATTAATAATAAACCAGAAAGTAATCTTCTGGACTGTAGCTGGATGTTTGTATAGTAAACTAGTTAATGTGATGACGAATAAGAAGGGATGGACGGGGAGCAATAACAGGGAATGGCAGTGTTAATCCTAATCTAGAGAATTCAAACAGAATTAGGAATGTTCCAACCTGTCTTCAGGAAAGGACAATTTATAAACAGATTCATGGAGACAATTAAGAACCATGACATTGCCCTAGCCAGCATATCCAGGTACTCCCTGGGCGAGCACCATGATAAAGTCAAAGATCACATTAGGAACTGCTAGCTTAAGAGCCATCAAAGGGAGGTATGCAAACTCCTAGAAGATGACTTCAATGGAGCGCGCAGGCCCATGGGAGATTAACTTCTCCTGCCCCACAAGATCCTTGGAGAGCAGGACACACTTTCCTTCCCACCTTCTCTTTTCCAGCCACACTTCTCCCACTTTGAAAAATTAAAGCACACATCTCACCCTGAAAAAAAAAATATCTCACTCTGAGGAGAGTTTGGGAAAAAAAGCAATCAACCCCTGGCAGAGTCTCCAGTGAACATATGAATGGCCCTAACCAAGACTTCACCTAGAATGAATCTGAATCAGCAGCTGAGGTGTCATTAAAGATAATTTTAGCCACTCCTTCTGCTTGTGAATTTAACCCAGGAGTCCAAAACAAAAGCAGAAGGAAAAAAAAGCAAAGTAACACTGCAAATTAAATCTCTTATTCTCTACAATTTATTTATGTAAGTAAAATGTCACTGTATATATTTAAAAAAGAATGGAAAATGTCCTGAGCTCTTTCTTGAACAAATAATACTTTAACCTGCCAATTCTGAGCCAACTCAAAGGTAAATGCACCAATAATGCATTAAGAAATGTGTATTTTAGGGCTGGAGAGATGGCTCAGCAGATGGGCAGATGGGGCACTTGCCTCCAGTGCCTAAGGGCCCGGGTACGATTCCCCAGTGCCCACATAGGCCAGACCCACAAGGTGGTGGCCCTGGTGTTCTTTCTCTCTCTCTCTCTCTCTCTCTCTCTCTCTCTCTCTCTCTCTCTCTCTCTCTCTGCTAGAAAATAAATAAAATATTAAAAAAGAAATGTATATTTTAATATTTTCATCACTAATATCAAAATTCCTAATTTAATGAGTAACTTTGATCAACTATATACTAATCATAACTCAATGATAGTTCTTATAAATTACAGCCATATGGCAATAGAAAATTAAATTTTTAACACAGAGGTATAATAAGGTCTTCCATCAGTGATTTTCAAGCATAATAAAAAATATAATCTGGTAAGAAAAAAAAGAGTTCAAGGAGAAAAATTAACACAAAAATTTCAGATTTCTAAGGAATAGTTTTGAAATGGATAATGGAAGGCAATATAAAGCTATAATATTTGACTAAAATGAATATATGAATATAAAAGGAAAAGCATATATTGAGAAGTCTAATATTTACAACACAATGACAAGTATGCCACTAGCATGTAATTTACACTTATAATGAAAAATATTGAGTATCAATTAAGAGATAAAGCATCTGTTTCCCAACTTTTACTGGACCAAGAAAGATTAAAGACCTCTGGTTCCAAACGCCTAGCAAGAACCGCAAGAACAACCAGCAATCTAGCATCTCAGGAAACTATTCGCTTTGAACAATGAATTTTTTAGTTGCCTATCGTTTTTTCCTAACTTGAAACTCTTCTTGATGACAGTCCTTCTAGAATCAGGGACCTTTTCCATCTTTAACAGATCACATCAACACAGTTTAACCTTGAGTCGTGTTTCCCAGGAAAATACTAGTAACACCTTTCCTGATGAGTATTAAGACACAATATCACCCAAACCCACGAAACTTCCTTTCTTCCAGCAAGCTGACAGTGAAACCCAAGAGCAGGTTCAATTCCTGGCTCCTTCTTCATGGGAGCTGGAAGCTCCTGAGATGGGGTGGGGGCAAACACTGAATCAAGTCCAATTTACCTCTCTGTATAAAGAAGTTAATAATCTCACGTTGTTCAACTACCTCAAAAATGACATGATTTCACAGACATGAGTGCTCCTCATTTAAAAACTCCATATCAAGAAAACTGTTCTGGGGCTTTTTTTTTTTTTTTTTTTTTTCGTTTTGGGTGAAATTCCTTAATGTAGTTAGCTTCAAGTTGCTGGCACAAAGCACCCAATGAAAAGCAGCTGATGGAAGGAAATGGTTTATGGTTTATTTTGGCTTACAGACTTGAAGGGAGGCTCCATGGAGGCAGGAAAACTGTGGCATGAACAGAAGCTGGACAACACTTCCTGGCCAACATCAGGTGGACAATAGCAGCAGGAGACTGTGCCCAACACTGGCAAGGGGAAGGTGGCTATAATCCCCAAAAGCCCACCCCCAACAATACACCACCTCCAGGAAGCTCCAATTCCCAAATTGCCACTACCTAGGGACCCAGCATTCAGAACACATAAGTTTATGGGGAGACCTGAATCAAACCATCACATTCCTCTTATCACTTCCCACCACTGAATGTATGCATGGAGCTCCAGCCCATTCTAATTACTGTAGATGTGGAAATCAGCCAAAAATTAGATCTCTTTAATCCTAATAAAAATGGGTTAGGTAAAATAACATCTATAAAATACATTAACTGTGGTATTTATTTCCAGAGGTCATAGGTTCTGGATAAATGATATTGATTGCTGAGAAATGCAGAGAAAAATATAACTAACAGAGCCTGGTGTGGAAGCACACACCTTTAAATCCCAGCACTCAGAAGCAGAGGTAGGAGCATCGCTATGAGTTTGAGGCGAGCCTGGGACTATAGAGAGGGTTCCAGGTCAGCCTGGGCTTACAGCGATACCTTGATTATATATATATATATATATATATATATATATATATATAT
This sequence comes from Zapus hudsonius, assembly GCA_004024765.1. Classification (NCBI taxonomy): domain Eukaryota; kingdom Metazoa; phylum Chordata; class Mammalia; order Rodentia; family Dipodidae; genus Zapus; species Zapus hudsonius. Next base: position 29,841 of record PVHP010015143.1, read on the forward strand.
ATATATATATATATATATATATATATATATATAAAATCTCAGTCTGGAGCTAGAGTAATGGTTCAGCACTTGCTTGCAAAACCAGAAAGCCCAGGTTTGATTTTCCCAGTGCCCATGTAAAACCAGATGTGCAAGGTAGAGCATGCATCTGGATTCGTTCGTAGCAGCAAGAGGCCCTGGCACACTCATATTCTATCTCTGCCCGTCTCTCAAATGAATAAATAATATTTCTTTAAAAATATTAATCTGCTCTACTCAGATACAACAAGATTGTCAAGAAGGCCTAAGATATTTTTAACTTGTGAGACTCATTCATTTTAATATCAAACAGATTGCCTCCCAAGCATCCATAGAGGTCCACGCTGCTTTATTATTTTGTTTGTAATTACATGTGTGTGTGCACATATAACTGTCCTTATGACACCCCACATGCTTGCCTGCTACAAGGTGAGCTTGCCTGTGTGGTCTGGGGGTGTTCCTCTGCATCAGTCTCTTTCACCTCTTATTTAAGCTGGCCTCTTAAGGATACACCCCTCCCACCTCAAGCTCCAAGGACTGGGTTGTCTGCTCACCTGTGGGACTGCAATTAGAGGAGCAAAGGCTACACCCAGCTGTTTATGTGGGGTCTGTGGATTCGAACTCAGACAACCTCAGGTCCTCTTGGATCCTGCGGCCTGTCACTTAACCACTGAGCCATCTCTCCCATATTGCTTTAAGTAGCTGCTCACCAAATGTTTTTTGCTTATTTTGCTGTTTGGTCATCCAAACCTTGAGGCTATCAATCAAGCTCCTGGTCCTCCCAGTGCCTCTACACCCTAAGGTATGTTCCATGAAGACATCAATTTTTCGCTTTGAAGAGGTATCCAGTAAGATTCAAGAAGACCAAGACTTTCAGAGTGGAGCTTACATTACCAGCACTATTTGACATGTCCACATGGTATGTTAAAACATGGTATTCTCTCCCATGAGTGCTATATGGTTATCATTATTACTATACTCTGCTGGATCTTCTACCATTGTTTCCAGGTTACTGATTATGGATCTGAGCCTCAAATGCATTTAAGTGAACAGCTCAGGATCACCAAGGCAGAAAATGAAAGCTAGACTAGAATGCAAGCCTCATGGAATAGTTTACCGAAGACCCCTAGTACATGCCCTGGGTCCACTGAGTAGGTTTTACCATCAACAAATACTGCAGCCTGCTCAGCTCTGGGATCCCAGGGAGTTTCCCAGGAAGCAGGTGCTTTCATTTGTACAGATCTGGATCTGAAACCAGATGACAGAACGGTGGGTATATTATTTTACTTTCCTAAGTTTCAATTTTCACACCCAAAAAGAAGTAGTAATAGCAGGCTGGAGAGATGGCTTAGTGTTTAAAGGGGCTTGCTTACAAAGTTTGACTGCCTGGGTTCAATTCTCCAGTACCCACATGAGTTCCTCTGAAGTGGCAGGAAGCCCTGATGCACCCATTCTCATTCAATCATATTCATTCATTTTCATTTTCTCTCTCTCTCACTCTCTCTCTTTCCTCTCACACCCTTGCAAATAAATAAATTATTTTTTTAAAAAGTAGTAATAGCACCTGCAAGGGATCAAAGGAAATACTATCCTTAATACCATGTCCATGACAAATTTGATTTTCCTAAATAATGATTTTATTTCTTATTTTGTAACATGTACAATTCATTCAATTCTTTCAATAATTCTATGGCACAGTAACTATTATTTTTACTTCTGTTTTATAACTGAGAAAGACTCCAAGAAGAGTTCAGGCGATTTGCATGGGGTCCAATGTGAAATGAACTGTGTGGCTCACATGCAGAACTACGGCCTCTCTGGAAATAACCACAACTGACCACTAGCTGTGTCTCCCAATCACCACCGTCATCATCTGTATCTGCACCTGAGGGCCTTTGGTCTAGAAAACAGCACAGTGACAAGGAGTAGAACATTCGACTAAGACAGCAAAGGGAGTAAGCTCTTCAGAGAAGTCAAGCAGTCTAATTCCCAGAAAGGTAAAATGCTCACTCATTTCAATATAAAGGCTTGACATTGAAAATGCAAAGGGAGATAAAATGTAAATCCCTTGGGCAAATTTGAAATCATATACTTGTGTAAAATCATTTCTGGGTTCCTTTGAAGAACTATTAAATCTACATCATTCTTTTCTATAGCTTCTATTTGAATCTGAAGTGACCCCCACCTTTCCTCTTTTTCCAACTAAAGGGATTAGTCACAGTTTGTCTATTTTCCTCCTGCAGTGTTGGGCTGCATTCTGCATAGTGCGAAACACTGCACACTCCCCATCAGATGATCTCTGGTTAGGACTCAGTTTACCCAACACTGTTCCACTAAACAAGACTCGTGTTTCATTTATCTTTACAACCTCAGGACCTAGTACAGTGTGCAGTACTGATTAAACGTCAGAACAGCGATTCTGAACTGTGTGAGTGTGGATGTGCACACGCATGATGCTAGTGATGTGAAGCCAGGGCCGTGAGCAGGCTAAGCAAATGTTCTCCTACTCAGCCATCCCTCCAGCCTTTTGTCAAGACCTTAATACACTTTTTTTTTTTTAACTAAAAGAGCAAGGGGAAAAAAGTTAAATGGATTACATTTGTTTTGGTTTCACAGTTTTTGAAGTCTTGCCAAATATAAAAATTACATGTTGACAAGGTTAATTTCTATTAATGAGGCTACAGGCACAACCAGCTACAAATTAAATATATACATAATATCAACAAAATTTTATGTACCATTTTTGTTTTCAAATGATTAAAGGCGAACCAGCATGAATTCACTGAGAAGTTAGATACTCCTTATCATATACTTTCAAATATTTTACCTTTACTATTATTACTATTTTATTTATTAAGAATATTTCATTCATTTAAGTTACCGTCTTAAGAAAACAATCTATTCTTTCTTTCTCTTTCCCGTGGGGGAGGGCACGCGCACACGCACGTGCACACATGCCAGAGTCTCTAACCACTGCCAATAAACACACATCTATGTGTGGCTGAGGAATCAAATCCAGGTCACCACACTTTGCAAGCAAGTGCCTTTAACCACTGAGCCATCTCCCCAGCCCCCATTTCTATTATTTGACCCTTGAAAATAAACAGAATGTTACTAAGTGTGGGATCTGGGCCTTCCTCGTTAAGCATACACCATTACTAACAAGTGTAATAGTCACTTATTTTTATAGATCCTTACGCAATAAGTAAACTATATCATACTTAGTGGAAACAGTCTCTAATGTCAGATTACGTATATCATTTATTTGCATGTTATAGGATAATTTCCCAAAGAAAATACTTATTTCTATACCCTTTTAACTGAGAAACTTCATTTCTTGGAACTCACAACAAAAATATTTTAGAAAATGTTTTAGCATGTTCATTTTCATTGCAGAGACATTGAAGATTGATCTATATAACACATTTAAAAAGTGTTTATCAACAAAAATTTAGCAAACCTTTCTTTAAAAACTTTCACTTATCAGAAAACCAACAAGGTAAATATTATCCCCGCTTTACAAAGAAAGGCCTTTAGGGAGGTAAAACATTATGCCTACTCAAGATTTTAAAAAGTCAATTTGAAGTAGGTTTTCTTATTCAAACTCAGGTGCTTTTGGCATATACTAAAAAGTTAAAAAAAATATTGTCAGCCGGGCGTGGTGGTGCACGCCTTTAATCCCAGCACTCGGGAGGCAGAGGTAGGAGGATCACCGTGAGGTCAAGGCCACCCTGAGACTACGTAGTGAATTCCAGGTCAGCCTGGACTAGAGGGAGACCGTACCTCGAAAAACCAAAAAAAAAAAAAAAAAAAAATTGTCCATGAAGCATAGACATACAAAGTTTGGAGGAAGCTTTATTTCTACAATGCTGCTTCTTTCCTTCTTAGTAACTGCCTGTACTTGACTCTAGGATGAAGTCTTTAAACACTTCTTTTCATGGAGTTGCACTCCTCCCCTCCCCAAATCTTCTAAACATAATTTTGATTCATTTTCTTTGATTATTTTTATGACTTTCTTCATTGTCCTATGAACAATAAAATTAATCAAGGGGAGTTCACTGGAAAATTATCAGTTAATAATTTGTTTCAGATGGGTATGGAAGTAAAAACTAAACTTGAAGGCTTTATTCAGAATATGAAGCACCAGTGGGAAGGGGCTATCAACGACCCTGAAGAGCAATGATATGACTCTAATCTTAATCTATAATTACATTCTTCAGACTAGGGCTGGGGTCAATCTAGAACAGCATTAACCTTTAAGAAATTGGCTGACTCCCCAGAGTGGGTGATGCCTGGAAGCTGGAGGCATTCAGAGCTGTGTTAAGGAAATAAGGTCACAGCATGTCAATAACTAAATTTCTGGCAGTACTAGGAAAGGCGAAGCTGTGACCTCCACTGGGACCACCCACAACCTGTGCTGGCTGCCCTGGAGAAGTGGCACCCTAACCTCACCCTCCAAACCTACGTAATTACTAACTGCTATCTGTGTCTACCTCAAGGGCTGAGTGCAAGCCTTTGGTTTAAAACTAAACAGAGAAGCCAGGGGCCAGCCTGTCACTGAAAGGTTCATCCATGTCCACAAGAGGGGCTCTGGACCAGGCTAAAATAAGACAGACGAAGACTCCAAACTGAAATCAAATAGATGTGCATATGTAAATGTGCATTAATTATTTTATGTCTAACCATGTTTTAAAGAATTTGAATAATTACCTGATTTGTAAAATCTTTATATTTAATTAAGTTGGTACACCCTGACTAAAATTGTGTGGAATTGTTCCATATGAAAATATCTTCACGGACATTTACCCATGTTCACTTTAAATAAATACTTTACATATGAAATTGCACAACTCCACATTGCACATGAAGCCATATATTCCTGGAGAAATAGGATGGGAGCAAGCTAGGATGAAAGAACCATAGTAGACCTCAAAATGATGAAAATCGATAAAAAAGAGGAATAAAGAAACACACCAAGTCCACAGCATATGAAGTGCAACCAGCCAACTCTGAAAAAAAAAATCACACTTCAAAACAAAAATTTCTTTGGCTAGATTTTGTTCATTCTCTAAATATGTGTATGCCTTCTCTTTCACTGCAAAGGCCAAAATTCTCAAAACGTGCAGGGAGATTCTGAGATCTTTCTGTACTTGAACAGTAGGCAGGTTCAACTGATCTCTCTGATACCTTCCCAGAGAAAATGCAGAGTAAATTCCACTTCTGAAACTTTGAGAAAGAACTGCGAAGAGACAGCTCAGCACATAAGTCAGGGCTGAGGCTGTGGTGCCTGGCCCATGTGCTTGCTGCTGAAGGCAGCCAGGAGTACAGGAGCCAGTGGTCACGCCTGCCACACCGTTTCCAAGTACTTAAGAGCAGGACCACACAGCCTGATCAGAAAGACAAAATGAGGAAGAAGAACTCAGAAGTAGAATTAAACTGTATTGATTAATTATTCTTTATTTCTTCTATACGGTAACTTGGTTTTTCTCTGTTTAGTGAATATTTGGAAGGTGAAAGGTCAACTATACTTTTCTACCCAACCATGCTAAACACTCAACAAGATAGGCAAATAGCAGAGTATAATTAACCAATGAATTGGACCCTTATTTTTCCTTGTGCTAGAGTTACATATGGAAGTCAGGATAAGGAACTGGAGAGATGGCTCAGCTGTTAAAGACACTCACCAGCAAAAGCCTGGTGGCTCAGGTACCCCAGTACCCACTTAAAGGCAAATGCACACAGTGGCGAATGCATCTGGAATTCATTTACAGTGGCTGGAGGCCCTGGTGAGCCCACTTCCTCTCTCATTCTCTCTCCCCCCTTTTTCTCTTTTATTTTATTTTATTAAAAAAATACATTAATAAAAATATTTTTTACAACTTTTTTAAGCAGGATAAACAGGGTGAGCTGGTGGCTAATAGGGTATGTCACAGGCCCAATGGAAGTTTCACGAGCAAGCTAAATGGTGGAGATGAAAATAAACAGTGAAACATATCACCCCCAATTCTGAAAAGACATGTTCTTTCCAAACATCACTTTTTTTTTTGCCTCACTTGGGGTTTTCATATTCATAAGTGTCTATTAGCATATAATGTGATTTATCAAACTAAATATTACCCATAATTATGTCGTTATTGATATTTTTGACTCCCAGCGTGTTTGCCTGGTAACCACAAATCCTAGCAATGAATAGGCTCTCTATCTTTATGTTGTGCTATATGTTAACTTTTTAGCCTGCTCTTCTATTCACTCAGTTTTAAGAAAAATAACCCAGCTATTTTATCATGTTATCAAAAATATTAACGGATATGGGACTAGGGAGACGGCTCAGTCAGTAAAGTGTTTACTGTACCAGCGTGAGGACCTGAGTTGGGATCCTAAAACCTGCAGAAACAGCTGGCATGGTGGTATGCATCTAGGGAGGTGGACACTGGAGGGTCCCAGGGGCTTGCTGGCCAGCTAGCCTAACCAAATCAATGAGTTCCAGGCTCAATGAGAGGCTGTTCCTCAAGAGTCAGGTAGAGAGCAACTGAAGAAGACAACAGATGTCAGCCTCTGGTCATGCACACACATGAGCACACCAAACACACGCACATGCAAAAATACATAATGAGCATAATCTTGAAAACAGATCCCCATTTAAAACTGTAATTGGGAAATGGGCAGAGAAGTTAAGCATCTTGAACAAGTTACTCAGCCTAGAGAGGGTAAACTAAGATCTGAACCTCAAATATGTGACCAGCAATTGCTTCTGAGTGCAGTATATACCACACCCATCCCATCTTCCTCCTACCTATACCCCACTTGGCCACATTAGCTCCCGGCCTGCATCCGAAATGAAACAGCTACTCAATCCAGGCTAGGGCAGCTTCCTTGCTAATCCAGCTTCTCTCTCTCCTTCCACTCCGCTCCCCCTGCCCCTTGTCCAGGTACCTTCCCTTACTTTGTGGTGGTGTTCATACAGCTCTGTCTGTATGCCTGTCAGCATTACGCTCACTTCTACCTCCTTCTACCTTATCTTTGAAGATTGGGCTCCAGCCCCCCACCATCATTCATTCATTCATTTCAATCACTCCAAAATTACTTATTTAACACCTACTGTGTTCCGGGTACGGTGTAGACACTGGAATAAACAAGAAAACAAAACAGACAAGCCTTCCAACTTTATGGGAAAATAGGAGATAAAAAGTAAAAAACAAGCAAACATACCTGCCAATGGCATGCACTGTGAAAACTGGGTACTATCTGGATGGTTGTTTTCTGCCATCTTGCTGTAAAACTATAAATTATAGAATTTAGGTCCAGAGCTTGCAGGTAATAAGTATGTTTCAGTGATGAGTTAATTAGAGCATATATAAATGGGAATTAAAAGAGAAAAGGGAGAAGGGAAGAAAAGGGGAGAAAGGAGGGAGGGAGGGAGGGAGGAAGGAAGGAAGGAAGGAAGGAAGGAAGGAAGGAAGGAAGGAAGGAAGGAAGGAAGGAAGGAAGGAAGGAAGACTAAAGCATTGCATCTGGAAGTGTGTTGGTTTGGCCTGCCTAGTGAAAGTGCTTTCATCTCCAGTGAAATGATAATCTCAACAATTTCCTACCCACTCCTTCAAAGCCCCATTCCCACAGCCAGGTTCCCTGTGTGGCTTCTACAAGCATCTGTCCCCATAAAGGTTCAACTTTAGGACAGCAGACAAAAATTTACTAATAGTAGCCAGCAAAATGAAAACCTGTGATAAACTCTACTTCTTTAGTGAGGAAAGCAATTTCTAGTATAAAACAGCACAAAGATCAAAAGCATTTCAATATGTAACTAATCCTTAAGAGTTTACCAAAAGTAATTTCATTTACCTATTAAAATATAGGCTTAACCTTCAGCACAGAGCTGAAACCACTATTTCTGAAGCTTGTTAGAAGCATCGAAAAAGAGGGAAGGCTCCCAGACACCTTCTATGAAGCTTCCATTGCCTTAATCCCCAAACCAGGCAAGGATGCAACAAGGAAAGAGAACTATAGACCCATATCTCTGATGAACTTAGATGCAAAAATCCTGAACAAAGTCCTAGCA
>PVHP010015144.1:0-37905 GCA_004024765.1 Zapus hudsonius
AAAAAAAAAAAAAAAAAAAAAAAAAAAAAAAAAAAACCTGATGAGCAAGTGAGATGATGGGTATGTTAGTTTCATTGATACACATCATATACACATATCAAAATATCATATTGTACTCTATAAGTGTATATAATTATAGTTTTTCAATTAAAAATAGTAACAATTGACAATAAATTAGAAAAATAGTCAGGGGTATAAAGAATATAAGAGGAAATGGAAGCAGAAAAAACATTTAAATATTTAAAATGCACAGAAATTCTTAAACATTCAGATGTGTACTCATTGGCATCAAAAGCAAATTCCTAGGTTACCTTTTAGTGCGGTATTTGAAGACTGGCTCCTGTTTTGCTTGCCACCCAATGTCTGCTCATTGTCTCCACCTCCAATAGCATCCTGTTCCTTTCCACTGTTTGTTTCAACCTGAGATATGGCATCATTAGACAGGATAAGAGCATTGGGAGGACGGATAGGATCATCAGTGGGAGTGCAGGGAGCATCATCAGGGATAGAGGTGTTCAGAGCATTGTCAAAAATGGAAGAACTTGGAGTTCTGTCAGTAGTTGATGGACTTGGAGTTTCATCAGAGACCTTGGAACCATCATCATTGGTAGAAGGGCCTGCAGCACTCTCAATGGTGTCAGGGCAAACAGTAGCATCTGAGGTAGAAGTGCTAGGGGCATGGGCAGTGAAAGAATCAGTAGGACTTTTGTCTGTATTTGGAGGATTGTCAACAGTATTGATATTTGGTGCATTACCAGCGGTGCAAGTGCTCAAAGTAGTATTCACTGGGTAGGTGTTCAAAGTATTATCATTACCGTAAGTGCTAAGACTGTAAGTACTTGGAGTACCAGAAGTACTAGAAAAATCATTAGCTCTGTTCTCAAGTGAAGTAGTGCTATTCGCCACGGAGCTATTCTTATGTTCACCAACTTGGCTCTCTTTCATTTTCTTCTTCACACATTCTTCCATCTTTGCAGCCCTTTCAGTGAATTGGTTATGCTTTGATCTTCCACGAGGATAGGATTCTTAAAAAAAGGAATGTTTAAAATCATAATAATTGCACAAGTTCTTTCCTTACCTAACCGATAAAAGAGCATTACTAAATTCTGCTTTAAATTTTGTTTCTTTCTTTGTTTTCATGCCGATATTAGGTATTTATGTTAGGTTCTATGTGTATATGCTTATATGCTTATAATATAGTAGTTACAGTTACAAAACAAATACACCAGTACAGTGAGCAAATAGTGTTTTCTTATGTACTAACTTCACTTCCAATTTTTAAAAACATATTTCTTATTAGTAATTAAATACATTGTATAAGCAAATCTTGTGGTGGTACCGCAATTCCCTCTTCCCTATCCCTAGCCCACTGGGGGCCCTCCTTGGTGGGCATATTGAATCACACTTCCAAATCTTAAGGGCTTCTGATGATTGCAATGCCACCATCCAGTGTTGTTTATATTTGAATATATAGCATTAGTAAATTCTGATATAATTTTCCAGTATGATTTTATGACCCAATCTGCAAAAGTATCACAAATTATGATATATCAAAGAACAAATACTTATAGAAAATTCTGTTTAATGGGTATTTGCACAAGACATCAACTTTCCCCTTTTCCCCTCCCACTATTATCATCTTTCATTCTTCCAGGCTCATTTCTTCTTTCATGTCATAAGTCCTAATTAAAATATTTTAAGTTTAAGAAAAGCATACACTACCACAATGCTCTTGGTATATAAATGCTGAAGATGGTGGCAGTTGCTGGGGAAAGGGTTCCTGGAGGTATACACCAGTAAATTCCCCTTGAGCTGGAGGATACATCAGAGGAGGTGCATGTGGATATATAAATGTCGTTGGTGTTGGCAAGGGTGGTAGCTGATGCACAGAAGGAGGCAAGGGCATTTGATAGTCAATTGCTTGAGGGACAACAATAATTTTTTGAATCCCATTTTCTTCTACCACCTAAGACAGAATCATATATAGAAACCATCATTTTAAAAATTTGGATTTATATCACATGCTATTAATTTAGAAATCACAAGCATCATAAAGCAATAATAAAGAAAAACTATAATGTCAAGCAAGAAGATATTTCTTCCTTTTCCCATATAGATAGCTTTAAAAGAGGTAATTTTGACATAGTTTAAATCCTTAAAGTGTGAACAAACCCTTAAAAGTTTCCTTCATAACTCTTATACCTAATTCAATGGTTCCCAAGTAGTAACAATTGTTAATTTCTAATGAACCCTTCCAGAATTTCTTTTTTGTCCCTATAATTTCTTTATGTCTATACACACAAACAGGAATTGACTCTTATTTTCACTTCTTTTATTATATAAAAATAGCAAAAATAGCATTATTTGCACTATTCTGCACTTTCCACTTTTTTATCAGTTTATAATTTCCTATTTTTGCATGGTTTCATAGCACTCCATTATATGAACACTTCATCTAGTGCACACTTTATCTGTAGTCATTACTGTAGGAATCACATGGATGTATCATAGTCACTCCTAACAGGAATGGGAGCTGTTGTTTCTAGCTGTTGCTTGTGGGAATAGACTGTATTATAAGGAGTAATATTGTACATTATCACTCCAAAATTTTTTGCTCCCAAATTGATTTATTTATCACAAAGTAATGAATATTGATTATAGAAAATAGAAACATGAGTAATTTATAAAAATATAATTAGTTTATTTTTTATTTTTTTTTAAATATTTTATTTATTCATTTTCAAGCAGAGAGAGAGAGAGAGAGAGAGAGAGAGAGAGAGAGAGAGAGAGAGAGAGAGAGAGAGAGAGAGAATGCACCAGGGCCACCACCTTGTGGGTCTGGCTTATGTGGGTCCTGGGGAATTGAACCTGGGGCCTTAGGCACTGGAGGCAAGTGCCTTAACCGCTGAGCCATTTCTCCAGCCCATAAAAATATAATTAGGATAAATTCCTTAAAGTGAAATTGAAAATGTACTTGTATTTTTACTAGATATTTTCCAACTGATAATTTTATTTCAAGTTAAGCTTCAGTATATCAATTTATTTAGCATGTTCTTCATCTCCATTCCTGTGCAATAGACACAACCAAATAAGCCATACAAGTCAGAAAATATGGAAAAACATAAAAATGCATATTACATTTCCAAGACCATTTAAACATCTTTTTAATTTCTATAGGAGCAATATCTTTCTGTCAATTCTAGATGCATAAATATTTAAGTAAATTCTTTAAAAATACCTTTAGTAATTTGAGAGTTAAATATTACTGGACTGAAAATACTAAGTAATTTTAAAGACTGATGGGCATGTTTTATCTGTAGGCACTATTATAAGTTATTGTAGCAATTGTAATAGATAATTAAATAGATTAACATACTAAGAACCAATAATAACACACAATGGAAAATTACTAAATTTATCTAAATTCAGTAGACACTGGGCATCAGTTACAAGCGATTATAAGGGAGGTTTGGGGGCTTCTGGTTCAAGATGGCTGACTAGTAGACACTCTGCATTCCTGGGGAAACAAGGGTCAGGGTTTTCAGTGGGGATCCAGGTTGTGGACACAAGCTGCAGTCACACTCTGAGCTCCAGACACCTCCCGGCACAGGATTCTCACCACTGGAAGCCTCCATTGAGGACCAGTGCTCGCTGGAGGCAGTGAGTCGTCAGGAGCCGGCAAGCTCAGCCAAGCTTTCCCTCGGCCTCTGCCAGCTTCCCTCGGGTTCCTACCCTGTCCCTCCCACCCTCTGCATGTTCCGAGTGTCTATCCTGACCCTCCCGGGCCCTTGTGTGTCTCTCATTTACAACTTTTTTTTTCTCTTGCTCTTACGTAACCCCTCCCCCATCCTCCGGGTCTCCAGTGAGTCTGCCCCACCCCTCCAGGGCCTTGCTAATTTATTTCCTTGCTTACTTTTTTGGTTTTGTTTTGCTTTTGGCCTGCTGACCTTGACCTGGGCTCATATGTAGCCCCTCCCCCCGGCCTCCAGCCTGTCTGCCCCGCCCCTCCAGGCCCTTGCTAATCTATTTCCTTGCTTACTTTTTTTTGTTTTTTGTTTTGTTTTGTTTTGTTTTTGGCCTGTAAACCAGAACCTGGGCTCTTATGTAGCCTCTCTCCCTGGCCTCCAGGTCTCCAGCACATCTGCCCCGCCCCTCCAGGCCCTTGCTAATCCATTTCCTTGCTTACTTTTTTTTATTTGTTTGTTTTGTTTGGTTGGGTTTTGTTTTGTTTTTGGACCTGGGCTCTTTGTAGCCCCTTCCCCTGGCCTCCGCATCTCCAATGCGTCTGCCTGGCCCCACACTTCAGGTTTTTGCTAGTCTATTTTCTTGTTTACTCCCTTTTTAAATTTTATTTATTTTATTTTTTATTTTTCCTCTTTTTTCACTTCCCTTTTCTTTTTCTTCCCTCCTCCATGGTATTTTCTGCTCACCGAACACTGAGGCTTCCTTGAGCCATTATGTCTGTGGTTTCCCCCAACTGTCTACCCTCTCAGTTTCCCGAACCCCAGGTCCCCATGGTATCCCTGCCCACCGATACTGCATAACCCCAAGTGCTGGTCCCGGAGATATCCTCAAGCTCCGGGTCCTGAAGTTTTCCCATGTGCCCGCCAGCTCCTGTGGTTTTCCCACAACCTGGTTGCCATCGTTTCCCAACATGATAAATAGTCCCTGGGCAGCAGTGACAGGCAGCTGACCCCCTACCTCATCTTACCTTACCTCCGAGGGGCCCTGCACTCCCTAGCAGGCTACATAGGACCTGGCACCCCATCCTCTGCCTTAGTCCCCACAGCCCCACACCCTCTTCTAACAGGGTACCCCCAGTATCACCATCAAAGTTGAGCCAGTGATCTGAGGGCACACACACTCACAGATTCAACAAGAAAGTGCCCCACCCTACCTCTGGAGCCCAGTGTACTCCCAGAACACACTAGCAAAGTGAAATCAGATCAAAGGCATCCCACCAATCACCTCAACAGGAATCAAAATAGGCAGACCTCAATGCAAGAATATATCACCAGCTGAGGAAACCACGCCAAATGACAACAATGATGCCACTAAAGAGAGTGAGCAGAGACAGGCCCAGGAAGACAAGACACTAAACCCTGTTCATACTGGCACAGATCTTAAGGAGATTTTAATGTTAGTCGTGCAAGAAAAGATGGACCAATATATTGAAAGGTACAAAGTCAGCTCATTAGCTTTGCCACCAGGCTTAATATAATTGAGAAGAAACTAATGGAATTCAGAAGAGATATATCAGAACTAAAGACAAACCTGCTAACTGAAGGTATCAAAAACCAGCTTTTCAAATTAACTGAAGACATCTGCAAATATAAGAATGACTGTCAGGAAGAAGCAATTAAATCAAACCTTGAAATGAAAACACATCTCAACAGGATGATAGAAGCAACCCAAAAAGAAGTTGCAGAAACAAAAACCATATTGAAATAATAATAACGTCCCTAGAATCTCTTACTAACAGGATTAACTGCTGGGAAAACATAACCTCAGACATGGAAGACAAAACAGAGGAGACTTCCAGAGAAATCAGAAACTTGACAAAATTCAAAAGAGCAAGTGAACAAGACTCAAGGGAAATGAGGGATACCATAAAAATACCTAATCTCTGGATCATGGGGATCCCAGAAGGAGAAGAAAACTAATCTAGGGGCATAGAAAATATTTTCAACAGAATTATTCAAGAAGACTTTCTATAATTGGCAAAAGATAGTCCAGTAACAAACTGGACCAAAAGAGGAACACCCCAAGACATATCTTAGTTACAATGCCAAACATTGAGGATAAAGAGAGAGTCCTTAGAGCAACAAGAGAAAAGAAACTCATGTATAAAGGAAAACCCATCAGAATCACCTCAGACTTCTCCATAGAAACTTTAAAAGCCAGGAGAGCTTGGAACAAAATGATTCTAGGCCTAAAGAAGAATGGATTGCAACCTAGACTACTCTACCCAGCAAAGATATCCATCATAATAGATGGAAAAATGAAAGTATTCCATGAAATTAACCAGCTCTACAATTACTTGAACACAAAGCCAAACCTTCAGAAGATACTTCACGAGATATCCCATGTAGATGAGACAAATATCCAACCTCAGGAAAGGAACAGAGAACAAGCAAGGAAACACTAAAGAGATAACAACAACAGCTCAGGTACCAACCTCCATATTCTCTCCAACATGGCAGGGTTTAAAGCAAACCTCACAGCTATAACTTTGAATGTAAATGGACTCAACTCTCCTTTAAAAAGACAAAGGATTGCAGGTTGGATCAGGAAAATGGACCCCTCCATCTGTTACCTTCAAGAAACACAACTTATCGCTAAAGACAGCAACCTACTGAGAGTAAAAGGGTGGAAAACAATTTTCCAGGCATGTGTGAATAATAAAAAAGTGGGTGTAGCTACTCTAATATCTGACAAAACAGACTTTAAACCAACAGCAAAAAAAAAAGGACGAAGATGGCCATTTCCTACTCGTCAAGGGAACGATATAACAAGAAGACATCACTATAGTAAATATATATGCACCAAATGCAAGGGCCCCCTCAGTTCATTAAGCATAAATTACTCAAAAGCAAAGCAGATATAGATGCCAACACCATCATAGTAGGAGACTTTAACACTCCACTGTCATCACTAGACAGATCGTCCAAACAAAAGACAAACAGGGAAATAAAGTTGCTAAATAGCACCATAGACAAACTAGGGATAAAAGACATTTACAGAACATTCCATCCCAAGGACACAGATTACACATTCTTCTCAGCACCGCATGGAACCTTTTCAAAAACTGACCACCTACTAGGCCATAAATCATCACTCAACAAATTCAGAAAGGTCAACGTAATCCCCTGCATCATAGCAGACCACAACACATTAAAGCTAGAAATTAACAATGGGAGAGGATCAAAAAGTTTCAACAGATATTGGCAACTAAACAACTCGCTCCTGAACAATGAATGGGTCAAACAGGAAATCAGTCTGGAAATCCAGAATTTCCTAGAAGCAAATGATAATGAGGACACAACCTTTCAGAACATGTGGGACACAATGATGGCAGTTCTAAGGGGGAAATTCATTGCACTAAATACCTTCATAACAAAGACAGAGAGGTCTCAAATAAACCAATTATCCCCACACCTAAGGTCATTAGAACACATGGAAAAATCCAACCCTAGGAGCTCGAGATGCAAGGAAATAATTAAGATCAGAGCTGAGATTAATGACTTTGAAACAAAGAAAACAAAAAATAGACAAATCAAAGAGTTGGTTCTTTGAATAAGTCAAAAAGATTGACAAACTCCTGGCCAACTTAATCAAACGAAAAACAGAGAAGGCCCAAATTAAAAAAAATAAAAAATGACAAGGGTGAGATCACAACAGATCCCGAAGAGATTGGAAGTATCATCAGGTCATACTTCCAAAACCTCTACTCCACAAAATTAGAGAACCTGGAAGAAATGGATAAATTCCTGGACACCTACCAACTACCAAAGCTCAGACCAGAGCAGATAAAGATCCTAAACAATCTTATAACAATCACAGAGATTGAATTGGTAATCAAGAACCTCCCCAAATGGAAAAACCCAGGTCCCGATGGTTTCACAGCCGAATTCTATCAAACCTTCATCATAGAACTGAAACCTCTCTTTTTGAAGCTTGTCAGGGGCATAGAAAAAGAGGGTAGGCTTCCAAACTCCTTCTATGAAGCTACCATCACCCTAATTCTCACCACTGCTATTTAATATAGTGCTTGAAGTTCTAGCCCACGCAATAAGACAGGAGATTAGCATAAAAGGGATACAAATCTGAAAGGAAGAAGTGAAACTCTCCCTCTTTGCAGATGACATGATCTTATATATATATCAGACCCAAAGAACAGTATTAGTATCTCCTGAAGGTGATCAATGCCTTCAGCAGAGTAGCAGGATACAAAATTAACACACAAAAATCAGTAGCCTTTCTATATACAGAAGACAAACATTCGGAAAAAGACATCAGAGAAACTTTTCTGTTCTCTATATACTCAAATAAAATAAAATACCTGGGAATATCACTAACCAAGGTAGTGAAAGATAGGAAAATATTGAAACACTCAAGAGGGAAATAGAGGAGGATGTGATGAGATGGAAAGACCTTCCATGCTCATGGATAGGGAGAATCAATATAGTAAAAAATGGCAATCCTGCCAAAAGCAATCTACAGATTTAACACAATGCCAATAAAAATCCCAACTTTTTTCAATGACTGTGAAGAGACCTCGAATAGCTAAAACTATTCTGAGGAAAAAAAATTACGCAGGCATTATCACCATACCTGACTTTAAAATACTACAAAGCCATAGTAACTAAAACAGCATGGTATTGACAGAAAAACAGACAGTCTGACCGGTAGAACAGACTAGAAGACACAGTCTTTCATACAAGTAACTTCAGCTTCTTAGTCTTCGACAAGGATGGCAACAATTTATGCTGGGCTAAAGATAGCATCTTCAACAAATGGTGCTGGACAAATTGGATAAACACGTGTAAAAAAATGAAAATAGACCCACTCCTTTCACCATGCACAAAGATCAACTACAAATGGTTCAGAGACCTTAATATCAACCATATAACCCTAAACACCTTGGAAGAAAAATTAGCAGGAACCCTACATAAGATAAGAATAGGGATTAAGTTCCTGAGCAAATCTCCTGTAGCCCAGGAAGTGCAACAGTCACTTAACCAATGGGACCTTATCAGGCTCAAAAGCTTCTGTACAAACAAAAACTCCGTTCTCAGAGTCAATAGACCCCTTCAAACTGGGAGATGATTTTCGCCAGCTACAAATCAGACAGAGGCCTAATTTCCAGAACCTACATAGAACTCAAAAAAATTAATAACAAAAACCCAAATTGCCCTCTCAGAAAATGGGGCACTGATCTCAACAGAGAATTCACAGAGGAGGAAACACAAATGGCCTTTTCTCACCTGAGAAAGTGCTCAGCATCCTTAAGCATCATGAAAATGCAAATCAAAACCACAATGAGATACCACCTTACTCCAGTCAGAATGGCATTCATAAAGAAAACCAATAACAATCTTTGATTGCGAGGATGTGGGGAAAAAGGAACCCTCATTCACTGCTGGTGGGATTGCAAACTTGTTCAACCGCTATGGAAAGCAGTGTGGAGACTCCTTAACAGAATGGATATAGAACTACCAATGGACCCAGCTATCCCTCTACTAGGCATCTACCCACAAGATGTCACATCTCGACACAGAAACATTTGTACAACTATATTTATAGCAGCTCAATTCATAATAGCCAAGTATTGGAATCAAACCAAATGCCCTTCCATGGAGGAATGGACAGCGAAACTGTGGTATATTTACACGATGGAATTTTACTCAGCTGAAAGGAAAAATGAAATATTGAAATTTTAGGAAAAAATGGTCTGACTTTGAGCAGATCTTACTAAGCGAACACTCAAAAGAATAGAGAATCGAACACCACATATTCTCCGTCATTTGTGGTCCTTAACCAGGATAACCGTTTTCTTTATGCAGACTAGTAGAAAGAAGTGAGAGGTTATGAATGAGGGGTAAGGGATGGGGGAGGGGAATGGCCTAAGCATGAGGCTAAACCAAATTAGGTTCAAAAACATAAAATCCTCATGAGCATAATATAACCTATTGAGCAAGTACTGGGCATTGACTGGCAAGAGGGCCCATGAGTAGTAGGGGAGAGAGTCTAAGCCTGTGAATAATTGATCAGTCTGACAATCCCTGGTCCCAGTCACTAGTTCCTTCCCTCAACTGTGCTGTTGACCAAAGTGACCCATGAGTTTCCAAAAACAAGACAGAATTCTGTCAAAGCTCTTGAACGCCCTCCCCAGGCCTGAGGCAAAACCCTGTTGCTGAAGAAACCACAGAATTCCATCGATCAGCATCGAGAGATTCTTCGAAGTCCGGAATGGTAACAAGCCCCCAGATGCCAGTTAGTACAGTGCTAGAAGGCACTGCACAAGCTGCCAGGGGAAGCTGATCAATGACAGCTGGAGTAAACAGAGACCACTGGCATGAAACACAGTCTGCGGCCATGAATAGGCTGACCACACCTCCTACTGGGAGAGAACAGCGAACCAAGAAAGGAGCACTTGTGCAATGGAGAAACCTGGGCCTGGAGGAGACAATCAACAGCTTTTAAATTCAGCAAATATTCCACTTAGGGAAGGGGATCCTTTGACTGGAACTGGGGATTCAGGGCAATATGCACCAGATCCCGTACTCTTGTGCTCACAAGAAAAGATGCACTATGGGAGCGATTGATGGGGAGGCTACTAAAAATAGAATCTTGGTAATCCAGAACTGTGTATATTAGTTAACCTAGACTGATCTCACTCTCCGATGGAGATTGTGGTTGTATTTTTCAGGATGCAGCCAGAGAGCTGTGGCCCATCTAATCCTACCATCCAACTATAGGCAGATAGTTGAGATCATGGCAAGAGATGAGCCACCATAGTCATATCGTGGAGGATCCATATGGAATCCCACAGAGAATGACAGGATGAACAAGGGACCCACAGCCACAGACATTCAATCAACACAGGTTAAGCCAGAGTAACAGAAACCAACAATTTTCGACACAAAGACCCCCTAAGCTCACAACATTAAAGCAGCCTTAATACTCACCCACCACGACTCAGGAAACTGAGCAGAAGAGGGGGTGGAAAGATTGTGAGAGCCATGATGGGGGAGACTATCCAGAGGCATGGCACACCTCAGTAACAACACACTTGGGCCAGGAGAACCAGGCTGACTCCTAGGCTATCCATGGTCCCCTGCCACAAGGACTAATCCAGATGACTCACAGAGGAGGATATCCAGCTGATTGGGGATGGGGAGGGGAGGCATTGGGGAATGATAACAACTCATTGTTTGCCCACTAAATAATGCAACTCATTATGTACAATAAATATATATTTTAAAAAGGGAGGTTTGGTCAAAACCAACCATTTTAAACAATTACTTTTTTATTTTAAAATATTTCTATTTTTAATTTGATAAAGAGACTCTGATATATTAGTGTGGGCACAGAAGGATCTCTTACTACTGCAAATAAGCTCCAGATGGATGTGGCACCTTGTGCATCTGGCTTTATGTAGATACTGTGGAATTGAACCCAGGCCAGCATGCTTTGACAGCAACACCTTTAAGTACTGAATCAATACCCTCGTCCTATACAATTAGTTTTAAAGCTTAATTAACAGGCAATCTTTAATATTTATTTATTTATGTTTGTAAGGAGAGAGAGAGAATGAGAATGGGTCATCAGGACCAATTTAAAGCAATTAAAATAATTTTATTTATTTGAGAGAGAGAGAGAGAGTGAGAGAGAGAGAAAATGAGTATGTGTGTGCCAGGGCCTCCAGTCACTGCAAACAAACTCCAGATGCACGTACCACTTTATGCATCTGTCTTTATGTGGGTACTAGGGAATCAAATCCAGGCTGTCGCAAGCAAGAACCTTTAACTACTTAAGCAATTATGATAGCCTAATGTGAATAGATAATATTTCTGATGTGCTCCTATATAGTGACATAGTAAAAAATATTAAATGATAATGTAGAGCTCAACACCAAACAAAAATCCCACTATCATACCTGAGAGCTATAACCAGGGGGAAGATGTATCGGTGGCAAATTACCAGTTGGTGAGATCAGAGGTACATCAGCAGGCCCTAAGAGAATTATTATTAATAATTATTATAATAAATCTAAACAAGTCAATTACAGAAATCAGTTAACTTTACATATTCAAAAATAGCACTGAAGTTCAACACTATCCATTTTGAAAGCATGCTGATTATTCAGAAAGATGATTGTCAAAGTAGAGCTGAGTCACTGAAAATTCATCACAACTAATGGAATATAACACCAAGGCACATAATAGGTATTGGGCAATAGTTATAAAAATCCTGAAATTCAGAAATGTTTACAGCCTGTAGTGGTTTAAAATGTCCCCATAGCTTCCAATATTTGTGATTAAGCTTCCTTTTTACTCTGGAGCTTGGGATGTGGAGCCTTGCTGGAGTTGTATTACTCGGACTGGACTCTGAAGTTTATTAGTTCAATTTACTGGATTCCCAGCAACACAAAGGTAACTGCTACAGAAAAACTGGTACTAGAATTGGGGTCATTGCTGTGATGAGTCTAACCCTGTGGTACTTGGTGATTTGGAACGGATCTGCAGGATGACTATGAAAGGATTTGCAACTTTGAAATAGAGAAGCCTTGCAGTACTTTAAGAAGTGCTTGATGAGTCATTCTTGTGAGAGTTTGAAAAACCTAACTGCAGACAGAAATGAACTTACGAAGGTTTGGCTAACAAGGTTTAAAAGGGGAAAAAAGAATTTTTGTTAGAACTGAGCGACTGGCAGAAAGGCTGGCTGCATTCTGTCCATGCCCTCAGAATTTGAGCAGAATTGAATTTAGAAGTAATGGACTGTTATGTTTAACACGAGATAGTATAGAGTGAAAAAATGACATGAAAGATGTAAAGTTTGGCACTGAAAAAACCTAATCAACTTAAATTTCCGGGTACAGAGACAGAGTTTATGCCATTTTAAGTTCTAACTGTTAATGAGATGATCACCATTGAAGATGAACCAGTTGTTCAGTGAGACAGTGGGAAAGATACCCTGAGGGAGAAATCTAACCCACTGAAGGCTAGTAAGAATTAGTAAGACCTAGGAAGAATAAAAAAATTTTTTTGAAATAAGGGGGCCTGAAGAAAGAATGATGAAGGAATATCCTGCTCTTCAAGGTCAAGCTTTATTGCTTCTCCTGTATTTACAAATTTAATGATGTCACCCACCTAGTACTGGTTTTAGAAGCATGAGAAAGGCACACAAGAGGGTCATGAATTGTAGTGATTCTGAAGATGGCTATGTGAGAGACAAGGTTGAAATCTCTGCATGGAGGTGCTGTGAGGTCAATGACATGGAGCTATGAAGATGAACTATGGGTTGCAGTGGAGATCCTAGGAATTTGGAGATGCCAGGACTGTAGGGCAGCTGATAAGGAAAGCTATTTGCTCTGGCTTTAGTGGCTCTGCCTAGAAAGCAAGTAGCACAGTGGAAGGGCAGAATTGACTTCATCATGGAGCTGTTGTATTTGATGTTTGTTTGGCTCATTTTCTGTCTTGCATTAGTCTAGTCTTTCCTTGCTACACCTTTAAAAATTATCTTTATTGGGCTGGAGAGATGGCTCACCGATTAAGGCACTTGCCTCCAGTGCCTAAGGCCCCAGGTTCAATTCCCCATTACCAACATAAGCCAGATCCACAAGGTGGTGGCCCTGGTGCTTGCTCTCTCTCTCTCTCTCTCTCTCTCTCTCTCTCTCTCTCTCTCTGCTTGAAAATGACTAAATAAAATATTTTAAAAAATTATCTTTATTGTCAACAGTTAGTACATTCTATGAGCAAATCTTGTGGTGGTATCCCCATTTCCCTCCTCTCTGTCCCCATCCCACTGGGGTCCCTCCTTGGTGGGCATTCTGGATCTATCCATAGGGTAGGAGGTTATGAATAGCACAATAAGTAGCCAGATTCACCCCCACTTAGTGTACACCTTTTTTGCAATGGGAATGTTTACTCTGTGCCATTATGCTTTGGAAGTATATAACCTATGTTTTGATATTACAGGGCTCACAGTTAAGAGACTATCTTGAGTTTCAGAACAGACTTTGGACTTTTGAACAGTGTTGGGATTGATAAAAAGACTATGGGGACTTTTAAAGTTAGAATGAATGCATTTTGTATTATAAGATGGTCATGAGTCTATAGAGGCCAGGGGAAGAATATGGTGGTTTGAATATAAAATGTCCCTCATAGCCTTAAGTGTTCTGATTAATTCTCCTACTTAATCCCAAGCTGGTAGAGCCTTGCTAGAGGAAGTGTGTTGCTGCATGCAGTCTTTGAGGTTTATTAGTTCAGCCCACTGTATATTCAGATTTAGCTCACTCTTGCTGTTGGATCTCCTTGCTACTGATATGTGAAAATGTGAGACAGTTGCCATGCTTTCTCCACCATGATCAAACTTCCCCTCAAAACTATGCCTGAAATAAATCATTTTCTCCCATGAGCTTCTTTTGGTCAGGTGTTTTGTCCCAAAATGAGAAGTTAACTTTTATGTAGATCTTATTGATACATTCCAGCTACTGGGCTACTACACCTCTTAACTCTTCATGCAACAGCCCTACCTTGGAGGTAAAGAAGTCAGATGGATTCTACAGATTAGCCCAGGACCTAGAGGCTGTAAATGAGGTTGTAGTCTTGATTTACCTCTTAGTTCTTGATAATTAAACCTTCTTGGGGCAGATACTTTTCAACATCTCATGGTTCACAGTTTAGGCTTTAAGAATGCTCTCTTTTGCATTCCCAGCCACCCAAACTCTTGGTTCCTATTGGCCTTCAAATGGCTGAACTTCTCCACCCAAGAGCAGCTTACCTAAATTATCTTAGGGTTTTTAGGATAGTCCTTACTTTTCTGAACAGCCCCTAGCCAAAGAAATTCCCTCTTTTAAATTTCTCCCTGTGAGTATACTCCTTCATTATATAGAATGGATTATTGATCAGGAGACCAGAAAAAAACACTTTAGATCAAAATACTGTTTGCAGTGTTGTGACGGAGGTGATGTCCACCCCTCTGCTCATGCCATCATTTTCCCTGCCAGGATGTCTCCTCTTGAGTCATAAGCCAAATAAACCCATTCCTCCACAAGCTGCTTTTGTTTGGGTTCTTTCTGTGCAGCAACTAGAATGCTGACTGCAACAGATTTGGTACCAGAGAGTGGGGTCATCTGTTGCTTCTAGAACCCTGATCTTGTAGCTTGGCCTTTTGGAAGTGATCTGGAAGAGGAATGTGGAAGGATTTGAAATCTTGGCCTAAGAGATGCCTCACAATGCTGTGAGTAGAGCTTGATGAGCCATTCTGGTCAGAGTTGAAAAACCTGAATCAAGTAAGAACTATGAACTGTGAGGTTTGGCTTACAAGGGTGAGAAAGAACTTTTTCAGGACTGTGCCAGAAGCAGTTTGTATGAGAAGCTTGCTGCTTTCTGCCTGCCTGTGTCCTGGGAACGTGTGCAGGGTTGCTTTATGTAAAGATGGACTGGTGTGAGCAAATGGAGATGTCACAGAAAGAAAGATCTTTGGGCAGAAACTACTGCCCATTTACCTGCAATTGTTTGAGAGATTACAAACATTGAGATTGGGCCAGCTGGTCTGCATTGAAACAACAGGAAGAATGCAGACTCTTTGAAGTAAGGGGCCTGAATGCTCTGTTCCCCTCCCTGGATTAACAAATTGGTAGCCCACCTGGTTCTGTGGAGTAGAATATATGCAAGAAGAGAGCATTATTGGATTTTCAACACAGTTTTGTTTTTGAAAAATGGCCATCAGTGTGTGAAGCAGGTGTGCTAGGTTGCCTGCATGGAAACCCCATGGAGCCATGAGGATGAACTGTGGGTTGCAATGGAGACCCAATAAGATGCCAGTACTATGGATGGCTGCCAAGGTGAGCTGGCAGCATCAGATGAAGTTTTCCTGGACTGTGAGTAGCTGAACTGGAGGGGCGGAATCGAATCTCCAAGACACTGATTAGAATTATTGAACTTGGACTTAGAGATTGATGGTGCCCTACTTGTTTTAAATCTTATATTGGTTCAATCTGTTTTTGCCATGCCTCATGTTTTGCAGTGTGAATGTTCTGTGTTATTATGGGTTTATTTTTTGGTATTTTGACTCAGTTGAAAGCTGTAGGGACTTAGGAGTTGAGCTGAACACATTGTATTTACATCATGCATGATTGTTAATTTTTGGGGGCCAGGGGTGGACTGTCATGGTTTGATCCAGGTGTCCCCTACAAACAAATGAATATGTTCTGAGTGATCGATCCTCAGCTGATGGCAGTTTGGGTTTTACAACCTCTCTATAGCTGTGTTGTCGGGGGCGGACTTATGGGGTTATAAGTCAGTTTCCCCTTGCCAGTGTTTGGCACACCTTCCTGCCATTGTTTGCAGTGCTGTGATAGAGGTGATGTCCCCCCTCGGCTCATGCCATCATTTTCCCTGCCAGGATGGAGTCTCCTCTTGAGTCGTAAGACAAATAAACCCATTCCTCCTCAAGCCTCTTTTGTTTGGGATCTTTCTGTGCAGCAACTAGAACGCTGATTGCAACAACTTCCAACACTCTCATGGCCAAATATAAACACAAATTTTATTTCTTCACTGTCCAGTTGAGGGTGCAGTCTTGTCAGATGTCAGTCATCCTCTTAAGCCAAGCCCCCATTTGTATTAAGACCATTTTATTAAGACATAACATTCCCATGAACATCCTCTTATTTTCACCTTCCTCTTAGGCCAAAAATAACATCTTTCTCTCTCAAACACCGCCCCCCCCCCCAATTTCAAGACAACATACAGGCTTCATGGCATGTAGTCTCAGTACTTTTTAACAAACTCCAAATAAAAACTTAATTCAATGTAGCCAGACTACCTATTTGTCCTGACCTTGTCCTTGGCAAGATTATATGTCTTCTAAAAAGCCCTTCAAATTCCCTCTCTCTCCAATTACCAACAGCGGGTCTTAATAGACCCTCCAAAAGTTCTACCTGGACTGGGAAAGTAAAACAGTCTCAGCATCCCTACATTAAATCCCTCAGATTCAATCTCTCCTTGGAATGGTTATGGATTCTCATTCTTTATTTCATGCCTTAACTTCTTTTTAAAAATGCCTAACCATTTATATCTCTATCTAGACATCACCAGATGCCTTAACTCCTTAAGGCACTTCGATCTAAATGAACTAATACCTATCAGTGTCTTTTGGCCATTGGACTGGTACCTGCACCATTACCTTCATTGCTCCTAATATCCAGATTAATCTTTACAACCATTCTGCCTCTGCACTCCTTTTTGGGATCCCTTAAGAAAGCTGTTCAGCTGATACCCTTTCTAGTGGGACTAGGAATTATAACAGGCATAGGTACTAGAATAAATGAACTTGGATTAACTTCTTAAACTTGTTGATTAAATTAGCTATTGGACTCTTAGTGGCCCTGGAAGGCCTTCAGGACCAGGTTGATTTTCTTTCCTCAGTAGTAATTCAAAACTTTCTGCCCTCAACATATGTATAGTGGTCGAAGGGGCACCTAACTGGTCTTGGGAGAAGAATGCTGTATCTATCCCAATCAATCAGAGGTAGTACAAGATGTACCTAAATGACTAAGAAAATATATCTATTTATGAGAGGGGAGAGAAAGGAAGGAAGGAAGGAAAAAAGAAAGAAAGAAAGAAAGAGCTTCCAAGGGATGGCATCTATGGAAGGGCACACGAGGCCCTTTTCTGGTTACTACCTCTCCTGAGTCCACACTAGCATGATTCTCATTCTTTTTGGTCTTTGTTTACTTAACTGTCTGGTATGATTGGTATCTTCTACATTATAGGCTATTAAACTCCAGATGTTGTTCCCTCAAGGATATCAGCCATTACCATTGGCGTTGCTGCCTGTCTCCTACCACCACCAAGGCCCTTTTAACCTCCAATTTGATGTCACAGCTTGGCCTTAAAACTCTTGTGAGGTCCCCTCCCAAATTTTTCTCAAGTCTTATATGATTTATGATCTTACAAGCATATGGCAGATTAGCAATGTCAATTAGGGACCTCCAATACCCCTTCTGAGCTCTGAAGAAGCTCTAGAAGATGCTCTTTGTCACTTGTTAATGATTTGACTTTGATGATCTATTAAAGGAGGAATTTAGAGATAAAAATGCCAAAAATAAAAGAAATTTTCACACTTTAATAACAGTCATACACTGATTACTTGGAGCCTGACGCTACTAACTTATGATGTCTTATATGAACATTTACAGCTTAACTCTTAATGACACATGACATCTTACCCCAAATGGCTAATCTCAAGAAAGGCAAGTGATGTGTACAATTTACTACTTAACAAGACAGTGAGATACGCATTTATTCACATATAGAACCAACATAGCTGGCACATGAGATAAGTCCATGCTTCTCTTTCAGAGGGTGATTTTGTAGGAATTTTTCACTGTGTCTGTTTCTGTAGCTTATTTTCTTTAACCAACATTTTCTGTATCTGTTCTAACTTAGTAAATATTTTTATGACTGGGCCTTTGGCTTGTCACTGTTATTCCTGGCATGACAACAGGTCAAAATCACTTAGGATATGAAATAATTGTCATAAAACAAAGTGTCACCTCAATTTAAAATAATTAATAATAAGGCTTATTGCTTTATATTCCTAGCTTTATTAGTGATTTTGAATTCAGATAAGCTTTTGTTTTTATATATATAAAACATAAATGCATATATGTATATATATATATATATATAAAATAGCCTCATTATATATACTCTTCTAGATGTATCCCCTCTCTCCTGGACATTATTGTACCTCAGTGCTATTATTTGCTAAACACTAAAGAAATATTTGTTGAATGTATTATGCATGGCCTTATCTATAGAATAAAACTATGAATAGTCAAATACTCAATGTATATAACTGTCACACATTCATATCACACATATATAGCTTTATTACCATAGAATATATAAATTGGTGGTTTACATGAAATGTTACCTTTTAACAGAGTGCTTTTAAAAGTTAAAAATATTATGTCCAGGTTTTGATTTCTTAAGAAAAGGGGGGAAGACTGTGAAGAGGAGACTGATATGATAAATTTGAACATTTTACGCATTATGCTGTTTATCAGTTGCAACAATTTGTTTTTGGTTTTTCAAGCTAGGGTCTTACTTTAGCCCAGGCTGAACTGGAATTCATTCTCTAGTCTCATGTTGGCCTTGAACACACAGGGATCCTCATACCTTGGCCTCTGGAGTGCTGGGCTTAAAGGTATGCACCACCATGCCTGGCCCAGTTGTAACAATCTTTATAAACACATTTTAGAACTGGGAACCACTTATACATTCAGATATTTAATTTTGCAAACACACTTTTATATGTAAGGTATTACAGATAAAACTATTAGAACTATATCACATATCTGAAAATTTCAATTTACTTTTTTGTTACCTTGTATTTTCATGAAAACATCCTGTGCATTCACTTGTGATTATATATATGTGTATATATATAAAGAAATATTACTGTTAAAAGCTTTAGCATAAGTCATAATACAGTTACTTAAAATTCCATATTAAAGTAAAAGTAATAAGTAGCTATTAACATATCCAATGTCTGAATTACTTTAGAGAAATTCTTTAATTAACTTCCTTTCTTTTTTTTAGACATTTCTTACTTTTGAAGCTTTCTAGAAAAATTAGCAATATTAGTCCTAGTGATGCTAAGCCCCTATGAGGGCTATATTCAATCTAGTGAAATAGCAAAGGATTATTATTGGATGGTTAGTAAAATAATTTTACCTTGATACTTGAATTCACTCTACTTGATTGTAAAATAACACATATAGTTATACTTTAACTAACCTTGAATATTCTGAATAGTCCCGTCATCAGCTTTTATGGTAAGGATCTCCCCAGGATTAACTTGAACAAATACCATCTAGAAATAAACAATTCTTTAATGATGTACTTTTCTGTTAATCTACACCAAAATCATTATTATCCTTTTGAGTAATATTCAGACCCACTAATTATGGGGATTTCAAAATGCTCAAGGTGAAGAATACAATTGGATAAATGGGCACTTAGGAGAAATTCAATACCCGATAGTAAGAATAGGCCATCCCCCACCCAAGCAAAACTTAGCATAATAAGGTCATAGAAACAGGTGCATTGAGGTGGAAAGACAAAGTTCTCCTTTGCATCCTCCCCCAAAATAAAACCCCTACAAACAAAAAGCAGAAAACAAAACTTATCATCTAAAGGTAAAATTCAGACATACTTGTTGTGTCCAGTACTGGGGATAAGGCCATGTGGTATGTATCTTGGGAGGACTCATAATTTGTGAATAATTTGTACAATACTGTGGTGCAGCAGCAGTGTCCACAAAATAATCATCCATCTAGTAAAATAATACAATTTTAATTACAGTGAAATGTTTATCTCTGTCATTTTTTGTAAATTAAAAACCCCTTTTTATTAGCATTTGTTAATCATAAAAATAGTGAGTTTCATTTTGATATATTCATACATTCATATAGCTCAGTCATTTTGTTTTTCTTAAGCTAAAGTATGATCTTTGACATTATTTTAAATTCAAGAAAAAACATTGATCTTTTAGGCTTTCTCTTAAATAGATTATAGGAGCAAATGCTAAATTTGAAGTACACTCTTTCTAGAAATAAATCTTGTACATAGAAGCCATTGCTATTCCAATATAATATTTTCAAATATCAGATAGTTGAACAGATAGCTGAATGGGTATGAAAGAATTCGTCTTCATTAGCTCCATAATTTTAATATATACATCATGTGAAAGTGTAGGTAGACTTTAAGACATAGAACTAGGCCTTTTGAGCTGTTTAAGGGAGGATCAAAGAATCACATAAATCAACTAAAAGGAAATTGTATGCACAAGTTAGTGTTGAATAGACTTCAGTGATTTGAAAAAGGCGTACAAAGAAGATAAACCTTTACTGATGAAAAGATTAAAGCTTCTAAAGTAAGCAATCAATAATAAAAATAACAAGCTTTCTAAATACAAACTAATACTAGATTTAAGAACATCTTAAAATATTTTATTTAATATGCAAGGAGAGGGAAAGAGAGAGAGGAAAAGAGAGGGAGGGAAAGAGAGGGAGGGAGAGAGAGAGAATTTGAATATGGGCATGCCAGGGCCTCTTTGTGCATTTGGCTTTAAGTAGGTACTGGGGAAACAAACCCGGGTCCTTAGGCTTTGCTGGCAAATGCCTTAACTGCTGGGCCATCTCAGCAGCCCTTAAGAACATTTTGACCAGTTTTTTTTTTTTTTTTTTGGTTTTTCGAGGTAGGGTCTCGCTCTAGTCCAGGCTGACCTGGAATTCACTATGTAGTCTCAGGATGGCCTTGAACTCATGGAGATCCTCCTACCTCTGCCTCCCGAGTGCTGGGATTAAAGGCGTGCGCCACCACACCCGGCTCATTTTGACCAGTTTTAATGAAAATAAAAAGAAGCAAAACTGCTCTTACATGATTCATGAGATCACCATTGTTAACTGGAACAGTGGGAGGTATTTCAGAAAGGGAAGGGACAAGCTGATGTTCCATCATGTCTAAAAGTATTGGCTTTCACATTAAGTGGTATTTCTAAAAAATAAAAACAAAAACCCCACAAACTTACAAATTAATCAAATGAAGTCAGATTTATAGTTTTAAAGGAAAAAAAAAAACTTCTGAGAAATATCTACCACAATTTTCTCTCTAGAAATGTTTCATTTAAGTAAAATTATTGACATTAAAAATCATTGATCTTCATAAATAACAGAGTAAATGTGGTGTCAAGAGTTTCTGCTTTATTGTTTCCTCATTCATTTGAAGATAAATAAAAACAACCCATTTCACAGCATGGCTAATGGCTTAGTAAAACAAGTCATTTGTTCTTTGATCTACTTAGATTTAGTTCATACAATGGATTTCTAATCTATGATAGTAATCACAAAAAAAGATTTTATATTGTTCAGCTAGCTATAAGCATTAGCTAGCTCTTTAAAATGATAGGAACACTCTTACTAAATGAAACAGTTTAAATGGCATGTAAATTTATTTTTTACATTGAGGCAGGGTCTCACTCTAGCACAGGCTGACTGGTACCTCACATTAACCCAGGCTGGCCTCCAATTCATGGTGATCCTCCTATGTCCACCTCCAGAGTACCAGGATTAAAAGTGAACAACATCAGGCCCAGCAACCATTTAAATCTTTACACCCAAACATTTACACTTAAAATACTTTCCTGGAAGAAATACTTGCTGCATAGATGACACCAGATAACATTAAGAGTCAGAAAGAGAAAAATATTACAGTTGAGTGAGAGGAGGCTGAAGGACCTCTCTGGATCAAGGCAGGTCTTCACATGAAGGGCACCATTGAGCTTCCCCAGCTCCTTAGGAATGCTGATGTGTCATAATTCAATGATGTAATTTCCTGCATACACTTTTAAAGGGGTATCAAGAGACTATTTTTGAATACTGAGTTTCATAATTTAAATATTATTTGAAAATAAAATGTTTTGAAGTCAAAACAATATAGAATTATTTAGTAGGAAAATGTATATATTTTTTAAGGTTAGGGATATAGGGAATAGTTACCAACTTAATTAAAATGCTTTACTTTAAACCTCTTTTGTCACTAACATCTTGGTTATTGGCTTCATTTAAAGCAAAAGTCATTGTTTGTAGTTCATTCTAATATGTAGATTGGTCAAGATTGAAAACATAACCTACAATGACATTTGAAAATGGAGCCTGTCTCTCCCTCATTCCCTCACTGTGGCTCCTTCACTCTCTCTTTTCTCAACCCTTAATGTGTTTATTTTCATCGAACTTCCAATTGTTTGTGCACACAGTATATTAGATTGATGCCATTTACTACTTCACTCTTTTCTGTAGCTATGAGTTTACTTGTTCTTGGGTGATGGTCATAGGTCAACAGATTCACAGTAAACAGCCTGAGTACAAATTAATCAACCTGGGAATTTTGAACTGCTCAGTTTATGACCTGGGTGGGTTGATCCCTCCTAAGAGAACCTGCTCCCCCCTCCTGGGAGGTTACCATACTGATGACACACTTACTTTGGAACACAGGATCCGCACCACACACTACAACCTGGAAATTGGGGCTCAAGTGTTCTTCCTGTCTCAGTGTCTGGAAGAGCAGCTAGGACTACAAGTGTGTGTTGCCACACCTGGCTTCAATACAATTTTTTAAAATTAATACCTTTATTATGAGTAAGTATATACATTTCATGAGCAAATCTTGTCAAGGTGTCCCTGTTTCCCTCCTCTCTATCCCCTACCAACACAATTTGAAGGGAGTTTTACTTGTTCTAAAACTAAAATTAATTGATGTCAGATTTTCTTAAATATAAACATTTAAAAATTTTCCTTAACCCATTAACACTATTTAGAATTAAGTTCCCATTTAAAAAAAAAAACCTTAATTTATTTGCGAGAAGAGAGAGAAGAGAGAGAAGGGAGAGAGAGCGAGAGAGTGAGAAAGCGAGCGAGCGAGCAAGAGAGAGAGAGAGAGACAGACAGACAGACAGACACACACAGACAGACAGACAGACACACACACACACACACACACACACACACACACACTATGGGCGCACCAGGGCTTTAAATTGCTTCAAATAAACTTGAGATGCATGCGCCACTTTGGGCACCTGGCTTTAAGTGGTTACTGCGGAATTGAGGGGAATCAAACCCAGGCTAACAGGCTTACAAACAAGTGCTTTCTTTTAGTCACTGAGCCAGCTATCTCTCTAGCCCAAAGTTCCAATTTTTGATTGTTATTTTAATTATTGTTATAAGTTTATCTCTTTATGCAAGGAGTCAAATTTCATTTTAAAAAAGAGTAAACTTGTGTTTTGTCCTTATGCTTTGGTCATTAATTTGATCATTTAAAAAATTAACTGCTGAGACTGGAAAGATGGCTCATCGGTTAAAAGCACTTGCTTGCAAAGCCTGATGGCCTGGGTTTGATCCCCCAAAAACCCAGTTCAAGCCAGATGTCCAAAGTGGCACATGCATCTGGAGTTGGTTTGCAGTGGCAGGAAGGTCTGGTGTGCCCATACTCTCTTACTCTCTCTGTCTGCCTCTTTATGTCTCTGATAAACAAACAAATAAAATATTTAAAAAATTAACTGCTGAATACATGTTTAGATTTGTACTTTCTTAAAGACATTATGATTATTTATAATAACCACCACAAAAATGTAATTATAACATGGCATCACAAATGATTTTTATGTGGATATATTTATTCTTTGTAGTATATACAATAAGATATTGCTAATCAAAGCATGGACACTTTAGAACTGAACTTTGATACTTATATCAGCATTATTAAAGGCAAAGGTGGAATAAAGCAAATATAACACATACTTTTCTAACCTAGAATCTAATTTAACAGCTGCTTTACTTTAAATACAGCTTTCATCCATTATAGAAAAATAAGATAAATAACTAGACAATGAAGGGCAATCTGACAAAGGCTTGGTTGCCAAGGACTTTTTTTTTCAGTTTGAAGAATTTCTAGGGTTCCTTCATTAAATACCTCTCTCTCAACATAATCTATTTTCCACCTCATTAGGTGGGTCAATTAGCTACTCTATAAGGTGAAGTACCTTTTTCAATGCAGCTTTAATAATTTTGCTTTTCAGGCTCTTGAAGTGTCCTGGAAAGAAAACCCCACAGATGCTTCATTTTGCTATTCTGCTTCCCTCACAAATTTACCATTATTCTCCTACTACTTTGTACTGTAATTGGCCTACAAATGGAATGCTTTAACACGAAACAGCTCAAATGAAAGAAAATGCCATGTCAGAACAAGTGTAAAATGTTGACTAGCATTTCTACAAACACAAATCCCTCTAAATTCATTTTGATAAATTCACTGCATTTGAACAAAAAATCCTTAACTCTGGTTGAAACAAGAAATTATGCAATACAGAAAAATAATGAGCTTCCTTAAGCAGAAAAAGCCTTATAATTTGTCCAGGAATATGTTAATACAGATACATTCAGGCTTCTTAGTAGTTTTTTTATTTATTCTTTAATATTTTTCTTCTCTTTTTTCTTAGTATTTTTTATACTTTTAATTTCAAGCTAATTCTAGAGTCATGCATTTCTGTAATTTCATAAATGCAGAGACTGTTACAGTTAAAAAGTTCTGGTGCCCTACTGCATGTTGTAATAAAGGATTTTGTGTCTCACTGCATAATGTTGAAGCTAAACAATATGACTAGACACACTTAACAATAGCATCAAATATGTCAAAAGGGAATGACTACCAGGAAATATTACTTTGCGAACTGTTGCAGTTTAGTTAATTCAATTAATAGATATAAATATTCAAAATTATCCCATAAACCCTAATTTCAACCTTTTCAAAAGTAGAAAAAAATATATCTTAATTATTCAAACTGATTAAAAATCACTGCTTTTTTCAGAATTAAATTTTAGGCTCAATTTTCCCTACAACTTCAAAATTTGGGTATTTCAATTCAGAACGGGCCACAGTTTTTGTGTGTTTCCTCTTCATTTCCTGAAATGTAACATTTTCCCAGTGAAGTTCCTTATAATAGTCTCCAATTCCAAAGGTCCAATTCCAAAGTTGCAAATAATGATTGCTAACATTGGAAATAAATTATTTTGAAAGACACTTTTAGAACATACTGTTGCTAAAGAATTGCAGTTTTAATTTAACTTATAACTTGATATAAAGCACATTTCATATTTCTTTGAAGTCAATATTAATTAGGTAAGACATTAATAAGGCAAACTGAATCTTGGTGAAAGAAAATATGTAATCTTAGTATTCTATTATTTTAGTTTTATCTCAGAGAAGGTAAAATTGTAGTGTTTTATAAACAGTGCCTGCCTAAAGAACTGAGGTCACATTCTTGCTCTGCCCCTTATTAGGCAGGTTTTGTATTCTACATTGCTGAGTACTTAGCGGGCACTTAAGAAATGTTGAATAAATGAGAACATTTTACCTGAAAATGTCATCCTCTAGTAAGCGGTCATTTGAAAACATTCCCATTCACAAAGCATTCAAAATCAAAATAAGAAGAATGTGCTAAATCATACAATTAAATATATAGATGAATCTCTTTTTTTCAAGATCACTGTGCCTAAGATGAGCAAATGTGTAGGTTGCAAAGTTAAAAATGAAAACGCCCCATTTTAGAGATAAAATCTTTCCTACTGCACCCATCCAGAGTATCTATATTATATTTAAGAATGTTCAGTGGTCAATACGAGAGAAATCCATTTTATTTAAACCAAAAATGTAAAGTTGTTTAATATCATTATCTATTGAAATATATTCCAGCTATACTTTTTCACATGTACCGTTGGATCAGGATCATGGAAATGATTTCTGAGGACTTCAGTCTCAGGAATGATGCGAAATTACCAATATTTCTAGCTTTTCACTGAGTAAGAGGGCCCAAAGGGGTCAATCAACATCAGATGACATAGTCAGCTTACTTCCAGGTTCCTTTCAGGTCAGCCCCAGTTCCTGCTTCAAAAGACCAGTTCGATTCTGCAGCGAAGGCTAAATAAAGTCTACATGCACTGTAATGCAACTCCTAATTAGGCAGCATCTGTTAAATACGATCTTTAAAAAATTCAGTGTGTTTTTTGATTAACATGTAATAGCTGTACATATTTATGTGTTATATTGTAATATTTGATTCACGTATACATTGGGTACTGATCAAATCATAGTAATTAGCATGGGGATGTAGCTCAGTGGTAAAGCACATAACCTGCCATTTTCTAGGTCCCTGAATGCAATTCCCAGTATGGAAAACAAGGATAAAGAATGAGAAGGAATGAGTAGCATTGGAGATGAATAAATACAATATACACTGTTAGGTAAAAATGACTAAATATAAAACTGTATACAAAAACCAGGCATTGTGATGCTTCCCTTACATTATCAACACTTGGGAGGTGCAGGCAGGAGAATCAGAAGCTCAAGGTCATCTTTGGCTACAAAGCAAGTTTGAAGCCACCTTGGGCCATATGAGAGGCTGTCTTAACAAACAAGCAAACAAACAGCAAAAAATAAAGACAAAATCAAAACAACATGATACATAGCATGCATCCAACAATGTACTTTTATGGATATGTATACATATATGCACAGAACACAGAGTGGGCATAAATACACTTGGTTTAACAGTGGCTTTCTCTGGTTGGGTAGGATTACAGGTAGCTTATATTTTTAATAATTATTTTCCAAATTTTTCTATTTCACTTTTATAATTAAAACACAAATTGCTTCATAAAGGGACATATTTGCATTTGTACAATACTAGAATTTGCATTTGAAATACTAGAATTAAGATCCCTTGTGTTACTTCTTCATTCCATCAGTCTGAAGTCATGGTTTTAAAGACACACATAAAGAACTCATACATCATCCAAGGAATACTCCAAGATGAGATTATAGAAAGAATTTGTGATAGAAAATGCATATATAAATATATAATATACAAACATATTTGAGAAGCTGGAGAAAATTCTAAAATATTAATCAATTTTGGATTATTACTAGAAAGTTGGGATATATGAAACAGTTGTTTAATTATCTGATCTTATCATTAATTCTCTTATGTCATAAAAGTCAGATATAGTCTTCACAAGTATCTTTTGGTGTCACCTCATGATACAGACTAGAATGGAATGGATAGTCACTAGGCTGACATCCTGTGTCATAGCTAATCCCAAAGTTGTTCCAGTAGGAAATCCTTATGTTACATTTTAAAGCTAAAGCCTCCAAGGAAAGTCAAAACTACAAATGTCAGTCGTAGCTAAGAAATTATGTTTAGCTTTGACAATGGTCAGTGGGATCATATGTTGCATGTGTCATAGTTCCTAGACAGACTCATGAGTCTATTTGAATGTTGTCTTTCTTTGATCAAGTCAGTGGCACTTTTTGGTAAAAGCACTTTAAGAAGTGAAGATGTTACAAAATATTAGATCCAACTGATGCTTATGATGATTTTTATACTCCTAAGTGCTTAAAATTATTTTAATTTTCAAAATCCACTGAATTTACAGTAATGAACAGCATTGTATATCTATAACACAGGAATAAGATGTTATTGGTAAAAGGTTGACTTTAAAATGTTACTTATTCTTTAGTTTTAGAAAAGCTACCAAATTTATTTCCAAACTATCACTGAGAATTAAATTGTTTTGAACATTTAAAAGTGTGACAAACCAAAAAAAAAAAAAAAGAATAGCCGGGTGTGGTGGCGCACGCCTTTAATCCCAGCACTCAGGAGGCAGAGGTAGGAGGATCTCTATGAGTTCAAGGCCACCCTGAGACTACATAGTGAATTCCAGGTCAGCCTGGACTAGAGCGAGACCCTACCTCGAAAAAACAAAACAAAAAAAAAGTGTGACAAAAATAGAATACTTGAAGTTATAAATTTCAAAAATCTGAATTTCACATAGCTGAATTATTTTTAATTATTGAAAGTTTTAAGCAGAAAACTACTTCTTTTGGAAAGCTTGTCAATAGAATATATTTAATAAATTTAAGATTACTACTTTTTCATTTAGCATAAGTAGCTCTCTAAGTAGAAGAATTTTAACAGAATGACTGTGACAAAATTATTTTCATTTAGAAATGAAAATATTTGTGATAGTGTCAAATTCTAATTGTAAATCCCGGCAAAACAAATGAAAACAAACAAAAGTGGGTACATAAACACAAAACCTCTGTTGTCTGAAGATTAAAAAAAATTTGAAGCTTGGCTAATTTAAGTAGCAGACCATTATAAATTTGTTTTTACTCAGATATTTGTATAATAATTTACATTATGAACTGCAATTGTAGTTTATAGCACACTTGAAGTATAATAGAAAGGAAATTGAGATTAACTTCCATCAATTTAATTTTACTGTTTTAAAGCACACAAAATTTTGCCTAGAGCTTAAACTGGATTTGTCAGGTTTGCCTTGAGCACAGAACAATTTCAAATTCCTCCTCGCATTTAAAGGTTTCATAAGTCCATGCAGTGAAAGGTACTTACTCTTCTTCTGCTAAAATCTGGTGCTCAACAGTGACGAGCTGCATGAAGCCACTTCGGTCAGGAAAGATTTCAACACAGGCTTGCTTGAGATGGATACAAAAACAGGTGGAAATATTCAGAAAACTCCCCTATGTTTGCAAATTCTGTCATTCAGGTTTCTACTTAGTCTTGAATGCAAAATTCGTTGTCAGGAACTTTTCAAATAATGTATCTGTTTCTGAGTTTGAAACGCAAACAGCTTTACATTTTTTGTTAATGATAATTATTTAAAAGTATTCACGGAATATAAATTATCTTTATTTTGTCACCCTTCATGAACATTTAATGACTTCATGTGAGATTAAAATTAATGCATATTACACTGTGAAGAAAGACAAACATAAGTTTCCAAAAATTAATTTTCTGTTCTTTGTAAAACAAAAAAAAAAAGGTAACAAATGGCGTCAAAAGAATTGTAGTAGTCATTTACAAAAATAAACCATGAAAGCTGCCTGGTGTATCTGTTACCCACTCTATACAACACAGGTATTACTTTAAGAATCGTATTTCACTTATATTCCTTATGTGGAATATCAAAGTAGGGGCGGAGTGCGCCAGTGCTGGAGAGGCAGGGGGAGCTGGGGTGCCCAGAGTCAGGAGTAGGAATAAGATTGATTCTTCCCTTTCAGGTCAGGTGTTGCAAGATTTGAATTAGTGTTTAAGGCTCTTGATTATTTTTACTTTTGTTAGGGTAGTGATAAAATAATTATTAATGTCTTAGGTGAATTCATTATCAGCAAAATTCCTTGAAAATAAATACCTGTCTTATTGTCAAATGAACAAATTTGGCAATGAAAAACTAGTAACTGTCTCACTGAGCAAAAGCCAGACAACTTGATTCGAAGCATTTCACAAGGCACTCATTCAAGTAAATCTTAATAATAATATAAAGGTAGAAAAAAACAAGGGAATTAACAATTAGGTTTTCTTTTGAGCGCTAGAAAAGTCAACATCCTCAAAAATGCTAAGGATTCCCCCAAAACATGATGCAAAAACGATGAATGATTTGCAAATAATCTGTCCACATTGAGCCAATAAAAAATAAAATAAAAAAAAAGATGTTAGCGCTTGGCAATGCTCTGGTGTACATTTAGCAAAGATTCTAAAATTTCTCCCCTCAGTAAAATAAGCACCTAGTTAACTTACCAGTCAGTGTCTACAGAAAAGGAAAGAGGGGGAAAAAAGTAGAGGGTGAGCCAGAATCAAACCAGCACTGGGGCAACATTAAAAAATTTCCTGCCAAAGGTTCCGACCCTGATAGCTCTAAATTCTACAATTAATACAATTAATACAGAAAAGTATCGCTGCCGCAAAGTCAAGGAACCCAGACAGACAGCAGATCTAAAAGTGGTTCTCCAAAAGCGTCACTCAGGTACTTTTCGATCCGGACGGTGGGTGCCTTCAGGATAAGAAGTCAAGCAACAGTGACCCACTCAGGATTAAGAAAGATAAGAGACAGGGCTGGCAAAACAGTCCCAAATACAAAGCCAAGCAAGTGAGGCTGATGCGAAGAAAGGGGGAGCTGGCGGGACCTAAAAGGGGCCCGCCGGGCGGACGCGAGGCACTGAGGGCGGTGGAAAGTCCGAGCAGCACCCAGCGGCTGGCAGGGACCGCGCCGGTGGTGCGGTCGTCATTCAAACGGGGGTCCGATGGAAGAGGAACTTTTGATGTCTGTTGCCCTCCTCCCACTCCCGACCCCAAACTCCGAAAGTCTTCCCTCCAAAAATATCCCCTCACCTCCTCAGGCCGGCCCCAGCAGCCCGGTAACCCTATCCATCAGCATCCAGGCAACTGGCGCAGCCGGCCCCCGCCCCGCCCCGCCCTCGCCGCCGCGTGCTCTGCGGCGCGTTCCATCCGGTCACCGCGTGGTCCGGGCCCCTCGGCGGCGCGGCGCGGCCCAGCCCAGTGCGCTCACGCCCCCTGTGGCGGGGCGGCCTGCCCGGAGCTCGGAGCAGCCAACAGCCGTTGGGGGCAGAAGAAAGGCCCAAAGTTAGGAGCCACAGCAGCAGCTGTTCGGACGGGGAGGAGCGGGAGAGAAAAAGTGACAGGAAAAGAAAAACAAGAGTGGCCGCAGGCCTGCACCACCCACCCCGCTGTCGCCTCAGTGGGGTCACCGGCCTGCGGCCCCCTGAGGGTACCGACGCACTAACCAGGCCACCAGGTCAGGGAAAAGGGGACGGAGGGGGCGGGGACGGCCCCCTTCCCCGGGGGCCCACAATGATCCCATTCTTTCCCATTCTCCCGGCTGCGTCGGGGCTTTAAAGCCCTGAGCTTTCCCTGGAACCCCCTGACGTCATTTGTGTAGCGCTCCAGCGACACGTTACCTCTGCAAGAATGACACTGCTCCGCTGGCACTCCGGGCGGGACCGCGATGCCAGGGGGCGGCCAGGCGCGGGAGTGACCCGATCGCAAAGTGCGCGCTTATGAGCGAGCGCAAAGCTGGGCGGGGGAGGGAGCGGGGGCGGGGGTTGAGAGGCTCTTGCCTCCCCTGGTAAAGTCACATAGGGCACCGAACTTGTTCTTCTGTAGTCCCTTTGACGTTTTTTCTCTAGTTCTCTTAAGCGAGACCAAAAACACCTGAGTGACCGCTGGAGCGGCCCTCAACTTGGCTAAGGGTCTGTGGAGTGAGGTTCCCATTCTCACTCGCTTCTAGACTAGTTTTGAATCTATCGAGGGCCACTCAGGCGGTGCCCAGTCCTTCCCCCATCTGTCTTGCACAGCTGCCAGCCACTGCAGCCTCGCCCTCTGAAACCAGAGAAAAACTCATCGACGGACATCTACTCACTGTGCCCCCCCCCCCCCGCCGCGCCTGGGAATGGGAGACCCACTGCTCTGGAGTTCTTTAATATGAGGGGCCATTTACCTCTTTGTAGACTAGGCTATTCACTCATTTGCGCAATCGTGGGACAGGCCAACCTTTTCTACCTTTCTCTTGAGATTAGCACTTCCAATTTGCAAACCTATCTCCTTGGCCGTTTTATTGTGTGGATTCTGTTTCATAAGGGTCTGTGGCAGCTGCGGTCCCAAAGTGAAAGGGTCCAGAAGAGGAAATTGCTGAATCGTAGCATTGGACACAAGTGTTCTCTAACAAAAGGATTTGTGAGGGGAAAGGGCAGGGGCACTTATAAATACTATAACTCACAATGATTGGGGTGTCCAGACTTGCTCTTCTCTGCCAACCCCCACCCCCATCCTCCGCCCTCTCCAATAAGTGGATTTGAGAATCTTCCTAGCCAGCCTGGGACCAGAGTAAACAAATGGTTCTTAAGAGTTGTGGAGATGCTAATGTTTGACAGGAGACAAGTGCCAGGAGCCCGAGTTTGGGGAATGATGATTCTCTGAGGGGAGTTCAGTCAATTCAATTCCATTCAGCTGCTTTTTTTCTCTTTTTCTTTTTTTTTTTCTTTTCTTTTCTTTTTTTTCTTTTTTTTTTTTTTTGAGAGCCTCCTGCTTCTGGCATCAGACCTAGAAGGCTAGTTCTAGGGGAGGTGTGATGCATCCCCACTTTCAAAAGGGAGCTGTGGAGTGTATGTGGGTGTACTTAGTATTCTGTGGAATAGAGTGGCCACAAAAA
Organism: Zapus hudsonius; assembly: GCA_004024765.1. NCBI lineage: Eukaryota > Metazoa > Chordata > Mammalia > Rodentia > Dipodidae > Zapus > Zapus hudsonius. The sequence continues at coordinate 32,381 of PVHP010015144.1, forward strand.
ATAAAAACAAAACAAAACAAAACAAACAGGTGAGTGCCAAGAGAGACCATAGCACAGCAAAGAATAGACTGAGATGGTGTTGTGGCTATTGGGAAGCAGGACCTAGCAGGGAAGTTGCAGGACCCTGGGAATTTATGCTCCCTTAGGAAGGAGCCAATGTAGGATCCAGTGGAGAAATTAGAAGGGTCTGGAAGAGGCTGAGCAGACCAAAAATTCAAAACAAAATGAAGATTTGACAGATGGAATGTTCTTAGGGGAATTAAATGTATGAACCATTGAACTGTGGAAAACATCTCACTGAAGGAGGAAGTGAAGGTCAACATTGGTCTCATCCCAGCCTAGTGCTGTCTACCACCACAAATTCAAGGTGTAGGCCAGAGAAGCCTGCTCTGTGGTTTGTAGTACCGCTGTTTGCTCAGGTTATGAGCCTTAGGACCCAAGAAGGCTGCCACTGCTGAAGAAAGCATTTTGTCATTTCTACCCCTTCCATGACCTCCTGGTCTAAATGACTCAAGAAGTAGTAAGATCAAGCAAGGGAGTGTACATAGTGGCTCCCTAATTTTTTTTTTGTCACTGAGGGTATGTTTATATATGGTCATATATAGACAAAGTTTTTATTTTTATTTTTGTGTGTGTAGGCATTTGAAAGCACACACAGATAATTGACACACAAAGCAAATGACATTTCTGAGAATTACAAATAAAGGAATGCTTCATTCTTCTGGGCAGCCATGAAAAGAGAATTTGGAAAAGTTGTCTGTAGAGATCACATACTGAAAATACCCTTGGCAAAGCTTAGTGGCCAAGTTGAGCAGAAGTAACTCAATAGCCAAGAACTCTTAGAAGCCAGCAGTACTCGATCCTAGCAAATAGTGACATCCTACAAATAGATGGGCACACCTCCCTTTAATAGGACTTGGGTTGGACTTTTGGAAATATGAACCTTACTTCAAACAATTTTATAAGCAGCAACCTTGCCCATAGGAATTGTGCAACAAATGAGGGTTAAATTCTAAAGAACTAGCCAAAGTTACCTATGAAATTACAAAATGAAAACTAAATTAAGATAATTTATGTGTGTAAATGCAAATCAAAAGAGCAAATGAGCATCTTTTTAACATTTCCAACAACTTTTTTTGTTGACTTTTTTTTTGAGATATGGCTTCACACTATAACTGAAGCTGGCCTCAATCTCAGTGGTCCTCCTGCCTCAGCCTCCAGAGTGCTGGGATGACAGGTGTGAGCCACAACACTCAGATTCCAACAACTGATTTATTTCAAGAGTCTCATTGTAGCACTGTGATTACTACAAAAACAATACCAGGGGCTGGAGAGATTGCTCAGGTGTTTGTTTGCAAAGCCTGATGGCCTAGGTTCAGTTCCCCAGTATCCACATAAAGTCAGATGCACAAAATGGTGTATGTGTCTTTAGTTCATTTGCAGTGGCAGGAGACCCTGACATGTCCACATGTCCATGCTTTCTCTCTCTGCTTGCAAATGAATAACCATTTGAAAAACACTTTTTAAAACTGTGTATTGGATGAGACTTGAGGAAACTGTACTTAACCACATTTGGTGCAAAATAATTATGAGCCGTACTTAAGCTCAGAGATTTCATTACACTCATTTAGCTGCAGTAGCTTTAAAAGCACTTCATGGCTGGAGAGATGGCTAAGTGGTTAGGCACTTGCCTGCAAAGCAGAAGGACCTGAGTTTGATTCCCCAGTACCCACAGAAAGTCAGATGCACAAGGTGGCAAATGCATCTGGAGTCGTTTGCAGTGGCTGGAGGCTACTCATGCTCTCTCTGTCTGTCTCTTTCTCTCTCATTCTCTCAAATAAATAAATAAATAAATATTTTTAAAAAGTACTTCATATTACTAGATTCCTAATTGAAACTATAACTTAATGATAAACATGAAATTTATACATTGAAATTTATACCATGAAAACTACACATTGAAATTATTCTCTGTGTTTTATTTGATAATTGTCTGTTCATTTTTTTTGCTTGTTTTGGTGTGTGCGTGCGTGCGTGTGTGTGTGTGTGTGTGTGTGTGTGTGTGTGTGTGTGTGTATACATGTGTCCACCTGGGTCAAAGGAAGATACTGGGTGCCTGTTTCTCTTCTGCTTTATTGCTCTCAGATAGTCTGTCACTGAACCTGGAGCTCACGTCATTTTTTTAGCTAGACTGGTTGACAAGTGAGTCCCAGCAATCCTCTTGTCTCTGTCCCTCTTCAGCACTGAGGTTACTAAGTATGACACACCTAGCTTTTTAAGTGGGTGCTGTGAGTCAACTTAAGTCCTCATACTTGTGCGGCAAACATGATTAGCCACTGAACCATCTCCCTAGCACCTTTTGTTTGTTTTGTAAATTGATTATTAAATTGTTAATTTTTTTTTTTTGCTATTGTGTTGTACGAGTTCTTATATATTGGATATTAGCTCCTCATTGGATACACGGTGTTCTGGCTTGAGTGTAAATGTATGACCCCAATAGCCTTAGGCATTTTTGAATAAACTTTGTACTTATTCAACAGGTGGAGCCCTGCTGGAGGAGATGTGTCACTGGGGGCAGATACTGAGTCCAAACATAAGAGGATAGACAGCTTGAGCTCTGGCTCTTCATGATTGCTGTTGCTGGCTTTTCTCTCTCTGCTGTGGATGAGTGAGCCAGGTGCTTCCACCAAAAAGGAGCTTCCCCTGGAATTTGTAAGCCTCATAAACCCTTTCCTCCCATAAACTGCTTCTGGTAGGGTGTTTGCCCCAGCAATGCAACAGTAACTGCAACACATTGGCTATAGTATTCCAGTTTGCCTTTAATTGGGTTGGCTATTTCCTTTACTGTGCAGAAAGTTTTAGTTTGCTGCAGTGCTGTTTGTCTATTGGTGCTTTTCCTTCCTGTGGTGCTTTTAGTGTTATACCGAAAAACTCATTTCCAAGGCCAGTGCCATGGATCTTTTCCTGTATTTTTTCTTCCTACAATTTCAAGTAATTTTTATATTATTTATTGACAATTTTATACATATAATTAATGTATTTTGGTCATAATCTTTTCCTATTACCGTCTCTTGTCTGTCCTTACCCGCCCATGGGTCGGTCACAGCGAGGGCCCTAGGAGAAGGGGTGAGAATGGGTGGGACAAGAGACGCGAGAGAATGGAGCAAGTCGGGATTCCGATCAAACTCATTTTATTACAAGCAGGCAGCACCTTAAATACGGGGGAGCATGGGTGGTTACTAGGAATTAGCAAACTGGTTGCTAGGTAACTTGGTCACAGCAGGGGTAATGATCTCTAGAAGGAAAGCCTGCAAGCGTAAAAGAGAAGGTTTGGCAGAGAAGATAGGAATTTAGCATTAGTTAGTAGGAGGAAGAGCAGAGACCTTCAAAACAAATGTTGATGCATTTTATGGCATGAACGGCTCCCCACAGGTCCCCCTTTCTTATAATTTTATAAGTGGCAAATTGGGACTATACCCGTCCTAGGTTGGAACCCCGGAAAACAAGTCTTACCCATCTTGGATACAGAGACCCTATCGTCTCTGCTCTGTCTTAGGTTGACTTGGTCCTTTATCATTCAGGCCTCCCTTACCCGTCATTGGATGACCGAGCAATGAATGGTGGGGCTTCTGTCTTAGGCCGGGCCAGGCCGTGCTAGAATGCAAGGTTCTCTTACCCGTCATTGGCTAACCAGTCCAGCAGCAATTTTTATTTATGGAGGCTGTGAATTTTGTCATTAGCCATATCAAGTTTAAGAATAAGGACCTGGGTAAGCTGAATCTTGTAGCGTCTATTTGTATACAGAGGAAGGTCATTAGCTTGATGGAAAGGAAAAGTTCCTGGGTAGGAAGGTTAGTAGGCCAATTAGGGTCAGCAGGGGGAGCAGGAGAGGCAAGATTCCAATCAGCCACTCCAGAACTGTAGAGTGTAAATTCTTTCTTCTTTTTACTTGCAAATTCTTGACTTTCCAGGACAGCTGGGACAGCAGCAGAATGATTGTATTCTGAATAAAAAACCTTAGGCGAGAGAATCATTTTTGTTGACCTGTGGCAGGCACCTTGCTTGCTAAATCTCAAAATAAATTTTATATAAATATAAGAAAAAGGAACCAAGCAAATATCTTTGGCAGTTACCATATAGTATAGAAATCAGTAATTGGACTCTTTACAAACTCTTAAAACCATTGAAAAGTATCTCTAACCACAGAACAGCCTGGTCGTAACAGGCTTATAAGAAAAACACTTTCTAGGTGTATTCCTTCCCCCTCTATATATTTATTATAAATAAGTGGAAAACATACAGCATTTATAGTAGACAATGTCTCTAACCATTGAGCAATAGATGAAAAAAACATATATATGTATATATATATATATGTGTGTGTATTTTTGCCTCAGTTTACCCATACAAATCATGGACTGTAGCAACAAAGAGGACACAAATCTCGTATTATTTCCCTTACATTCCTCAATAAACTAGTTGGCCAGACTAGCTTATGAAGAAGCATTGGGAAATGTCTGTCTCTGGGATTTGACAATAGGAAGAGCTCTGTCCTAAAGTCAAAAGCCCGTAGAGCGCATAAGTGTATGCTTTTTCTAATGTTAAGTCCAAGAGTCCTAGTATCTGTAATTGGCTTTCATAGGAAAATTGGCATCCAACACATTTTTGTCTAGACACTAGTTATTTAGTCTTTATAGAATTTAGAGAAATCATGTCAATTTGATTTAACCCTTATCTAATAGTAGAAAAAATATATTAGTATCAAAAGAACTAGGCATTTCTTATAAGTACCACCTCTATGAATATGATTTTTTTAAAAGAAACTGATAAACCATCTAATATTTATTAGCACATACTATTAGATTTTATAATCTATGGATATAAGGTATCTTCTGCTAATAATTTTATGTTGCACATTTTGAAACAGTATAAGCAAAACAGAATTATCTCTGAAACAGCTATATTTAACATTTTTACCACATCTAAGAATGATGTTACTTAGAATACATATCAATCTTTCCTTGGTCGACTTCAAAAGGCTGATTAAGGTTAACCTGAGGAGACAAAAGGTCTGTATCATAGTTAAAATCCATAATTGTAAAATCAGGAAAATGCCTTCGAATAACTCAGAAGGAGGGAAATAAATGTTTTATTAGTTCATTAAGCACCTTCGTTATTCTTCTGCCTCAGTTCTGTAAATAGATCCTAAGTACCTGTTGTGAAAATATTTAGCAACAAACAGACAAAGCCTTGTAAAAACATTTAGCAACAAACAGACAAAGCCTTTGCAGCAGGAGGAGAGGGGGGGTTAAATTTGCAACTGGACCCAGAGGCATGGCCAGGAGAACCTGGCTGAATACTAGGCTATCCATGGTCCCCTGTCACAAGGACTGATCCAGACGACCCATGGAGGAGGTTATCCAGTGGAGGGGGGAGGGGAGGGCAGCGGGGAATTGGGGATAACAACTCATTGTTTGCCCACTAAATGTTGTAACTCATTATGGACAATAAATAAAAATTAAAAA
>PVHP010015145.1:0-37957 GCA_004024765.1 Zapus hudsonius
AGAGAGAGAGAGAGAGAGAGAGAGAGAGAGAGAGAGAGAGAGCACCAGGGCCACCACCTTGTGGGTCTGGCTTATGCAGGTCCTGGGGAATTGAACCCGGGGCCTCAGGCACTGGAGGCAAGTGCCTTAACCGCTGAGCCATCTCTCCAGCCCAAGAATGGGATTTTCTAGGCTAGGATTCTGGAGTCAGGTGCTTGTCACTCTTGCCCAGAGACTTTAAGCTCAACAGTGAAGTGTCCCTGAGGACCCAGCGTTGGAAGCTGGCCTGTGTGTCTCCATGGCCTTGGTCACACTTCCATCCATAGAAAAGGCAGAAGGGCAGAGGACAAGAAAATGGTACCTGTTCCTGATCCTGAGATGACAGCTCAGGCCCCAAGAAAGAAGTCCTCCCTGCAGAGTCTATGTTGGGAGCGCTGCCCTTCTCAGGCTCTGCCGACAGAGGGCGCTGGAGGGAGACAGCCAGGCCGGAGGCGGGACTTCCTGTTCCTTCCTCCCCACTTCCGGTTTCTGGGAGCCATGTCAACGCCTGCCTACCCCTGTGTCTGCCCCTGAGAGGTCTGGAGGTTGGCCTAGGGGTCCCAGATCTTCTGAGCTCAGCAGCCATTGAGCAGGGTGCCCCCTGCCCCTGAGGTCTGAGTTTGAGGTTTTGGGGAGTCTTCTACCCAGTTTTTAAATTTGGTAATTTCCAATTCCTCTCTAGCCCTCTACCTTAGTGCTAATAGTTGTCACTGGCAGCATAAATAATTTCATGGCACCCCAGCATCCATTGATCTCCTTCACTGCATGTCTGGTTCCTTTGGGGGGGGACCAGGGTCCTAGTGACTGAACCCCAAGTTTCCCATAGGCTGGACAAGAACCTCCCTGCTGCTGTGTTATCAACATCCCCCCCCCCCAAACCCAACAGTTATGTTACTTAAATTATTTGGTGAACATATAGGCAGGGAAGGCTGCTTTTTTGTAGTATAGGGTGTGAGTGTAGACAGCTTGGAAGAAGACAATTTCCTACCCTTTATTGTCCAAACTAGTCATGGGGTGTTCACAGTGTAATTCATTATGTGTTGGTAACCCAAGGTTGTCAGGTGTTGGTGAGGGAGGCCCACTGTGGGTATTTCTACAACCTATGGATCACTAACAGCCAGCCTAGACAGACGTGAGGGTCTTTGGTTTTTTAAACTAGGCTGTATTGTACAAAGTAAGGAGCTTCCTTTCAACAATTGCTACATTGATTCTATGTAGATAATAGTATATAATGTACTCTGTGTTCCTCAGCACCGTCTTTCCCCCTTCAATATCCCCACTCTCCCCTTCTCCTTCCTGCAGAGAGAAAAACCTGTCATACATGTCTTTACTTATTTAGCTGATTTCACTTAACAAATGATCTCTGGCTCTACATAGTTCCCTGAAACGTGATGTCATTTCATTCTTTAAAAAGATATTTTCATTTATTTGCAAGCAGAGAGATATAGAAGAGAGACAGAAAGAATGTGCGTGCCAGGGTCTCCAGTCATAGCGGACTCCAGATGCATGTGCCACTTTGTGTATGTGGGTTTCTGTGGGCACTGGGGAATTGAACTTGGGTCATTAGGCTTTGCAGGTGAGCGCCTTCACCATTCAGTCATCTCTCCAGCCCCCATAATTCCATTCCTTTTGGCTGACTAACACTCTGCAATTCTGTCATGAATATATATATATATAATATACACATATATTACATATATATTCATAATTTCTTTACCCACTATTGATAAGTACCTCGGCTGATTCCATAACTCAGCTGTTGGGGATTGTGGCATGAGTTGCAAATGCCTCTATAGTGAGCGATGCATACAAGTGGATGAAAGTTTGTTTCCTTATTTGTATTTTGAGGACTCTCCATGCTGATTTCCATAGTGGCTGGAATAATTTACATTCCCACTAGCAGAGTATAAAGGGTCCACCCAGCCTCACCTACATTTTTTTTCCCTTGATGGTAGCTTTTCTAGAATCCCTATGTAGTTTTGATTTGCATTTCCTGTTGGCATAGGGTGTGGTCTATTTTTTTGCATTTATTTACTGGCTATTTCTGTGCCTTCATTTGAAAATTGTTCAATGTGGTCATTTATTGACTGGGTGAGTTGCTATTTTGGTGCTTCCTCTCTCTCTCTCTCTCTCTCTCTCTCTTTCTCTCTCTCTCTCTGTGTGTGTCTCTGTCTCCTCTTTTAAGGTAGGGTCTTCCTCTAGCCCAGGCTGACCTGGACTTCACTATGGAGTCTCAGAGTGGCCATGAGCTCACAGTGATCCTCCTCCCTCTGCCTCCAGAGTGCTGGGACTAAAGGTGTGTGCTACCACACCCGGCTTTATTGTTTTTTTTTTCTGCGTTTCGTCTTGAGCTGTTTATACATCCTGGATTTTAATTCCCTGGCACGTGACTACTGGGTAAGATGTCCCTTCACCCTCTTTCTTTTGCTGTGCAGAAGATTCTGTGGCTCCGTGTGTGTGTGTGTGTGTGTGTGTGTGTGTGTGTGTGTGTGTGTGTGTGTTGACGTCAGGAGTCTTTATTACTCTCTCCTTTATTCACGAGGCAGGATCTGCCACATCAACCCAGGCAGGACTCACCCCAAAGATTGCTTGTCTCTACCTCCTGGGAGCTGATGTGGCAGGTGGGCCACCTTGCCCCTCTGGCACTTAGGTGGGTCCTCCTGCGTGTGCACAAGTGTTTTGCCCACCGAGCCATCTTCACAGTCCCCGCAGGGTCCACACAGTCTCATGCTCAGAAAGAGATGGATTATGGAAAAGGATCCTTCTGGAACAATGGGTCACATTTGGCTTCACTCTTTTCACAGATGTTATTCTCCTGTGACGTCTGGTTTTCTTGCGTGGTGCTCAGTACCTTGTACTGTAATTAAAAAGTAGGTGTCATTTGGGGGACAAAGAAGAAGTTTTTTGTTTTTTTTGGTTTTTCGAGGTAGGGTCTCACTCTAGTCCAGGCTGACCTGGAATTCACTATGGAGTCTCAGGGTGGCCTCAAACTCACAGTGATCCTCCTACCTCTGCCTCCCGAGTGCTGGGATTAAAGGCCTGCACCACCACGCCCTGCACAGAAGTGGTTTTGATTGGGTAGGGGATGGTTTTGATTGGGAGGGGGAGGAACATTAGTAACAGGTTCCCAGGCTCCATGGCAGGACGGCTCAGAATTGGGCTGCTCTGGTGGAAACACTTGCTTGCCTTCTCAGACATGAGCAGCGTTTCCTCTCTGCTCACTCCCTTCCCTGAATGATTCCTGCGATGCTTTATTTCAGCCCGCTCCCTACCTCGGAGCAAAGCCAAAAGGTGAGCAATGCAGCCACCTGCTGCTCTCTCGGGAGCAGGTGAGCGTGGAGCCCAGAGTCCCCTGGACTTCTTGTGAACCTCAGGAAGCCAAGGACAATGCTGTGAACCTTTCTTTGCCTCTTGATAACAGAATCACAGCCTCACAACAAGGGAACAGGCTACTAAAGGTGAGTGTTTCCTTCATTTTAAAATCTTTCTTTCTCTTAAACTCACATCCAAAAAGTTGTGACCCAGGAAGATACAATCATATGCTCACAAAGAAAGAGATGCTACAGGGAAACAGAATCCTTGCTGAAAGAATGGGCCACATTTGGCTTCTCTTCTTTTAGAGATATTATTCTCCTATAATATCTGGGTTTTTTGGGGGAGTGGTGGTGGTGCTCAGTACCTTGTATTGCAATTAAAAAGTAGGTTTCATTTGGGGGACAAAAAAAAATCCAGGGGGAGGGAGAGTGGAGGGAAGTCCCCAGTTTTCTTATAACCTGATATTTGGGTAATCTGTCATTTACCTTTTTTTTAATCTAAAAAAGAGTTCTAGAAATTCTACCCTTGAGGTGAATTGCGGTGATTAAAGGGAGCAATGAAAAGAAATATTTCTAGTTCATAGAACCTGCTCAGTAAATACTGCATACATGAAGTCATGTCTTGCGCATCTCAATGTACAGATATACTTTAAACTTGGTCTCGTATTTGGATAATTGGAGTGCATTTTGGCTAATATGGAATTTTTTGGTACTTCTTTTTAAAATTTTTTTTATTTATTCATTTTCAAGCAGAGAGGAGAGAGAGAGAGAGAGAGAGAGAGAGAGAGAGAGAGAGAGAGAGAGAGAGAGAGAGAGAGAGAGAGAGAAAACACCAGGGCCACCACCTTGTGGGTCTGGCTTATGTGGGTCCTGGGGAATTGAACCCTGGGTCTTAGGCACTGGAGGCAAGTGCCTTAACTGCTGAGCCATCTCTCCAGCCCCGGTACTTCTTTAAGGACTTTTAAAAAAATGACATTTTTGACCAGACACCACATCTAACTGATGAGTCACATGGGGTGAGCAGCATCTTAATATGGAAATGTCCAAATGGAAGCAAGAAATGTAGCTTCCTTTTGAAAGGGACTTTCAGATTTCTATAACGGTGCTATGGTGAATTTCATGTACTGTGGCCTCTAGATGTTTAGAAATTCTAGAGCCCAGGGCTGGAGAGATGGCTCAGCGGTTAAGGCACTTGCCTCCAGTGTCTAAGGCCCCGGGTTCAATTCCCCGTTCAATTCCCCAGGTCCCACATAAACCAGAACCACAAGGTGGTGGCCCTGGTGTTCTCTCTCTCTCTCTCTCTCTCTCTCTCTCTCTCTCTGCTTGAAAATGAATAAATAAAATATTAAAAAAAAATCCTAGAGCCCAGATGAGAGCTGCGTTCTGGGGTGGCCGGGTGAAGGGTGGGGACTTCCTCGTGCTGATTAGACCTTCAGGTGCTCAGCTGTGTGTCTCTGCTGAGCTGAGGGAGCTCAGGCTGGTTGCGGTCAGTGAAGTCAGGGTGTTGCTAAATGGCCCGGTGCTGAAGAGCTAGACCTTTCTCCGCATCCCTCTGGCGTTGAACTTGACATTCCTGGGAACCCGATGACTTTGTTAACGGGAGACATTTCCCTTCTTTCCAGGGCACCGGCCTGCAGGTCATCCTCTCCCGAGCCCATCCCAGGGCCATGCCTCCCTGGAGGAGACTCTGCTGGCGTTATCACCTGTGGACGGTGGGCTGCTACCTGCTGCTGGCCGTCCTGGCTCTGAGGCTGTCCCTCAGGCTCAAGTGTGACTTGGCTCACGTGGATCTGGACTCGGGGGACTTCCAGGGCCCCCGCTGCAGGGATGCCTTGTACAAGTCCCTGGAGCTGCCAGCCAACAGGTCCATCAACTGCTCGGCCGTGACCCGGGGCGAGCAGGAGGCCGTGCTCCAGGCGCTGCTGGACAACCTGGAGACCAAGAAGAAGAGGCAGCCCCTCACCGAGGAGGCCTACCTGGCCATGACCGCGGACTGCGAGCGATTCAGGGCGCAGAGGAGGTTCATCCAGTTCCCCCTGAGCCGGCAGGAGGCCGACTTCCCCCTGGCCTACTCCATGGTGGTCCACGAGAAGATCGAGAACTTCGAGAGGCTGCTGCGGGCCGTGTACGCCCCCCAGAACCTCTACTGCGTCCACGTGGACCTGAAGTCCCCCGAGCCCTTCCTCAGGGCCGTCCGGGCCGTGGCCGCCTGCTTCCCCAACGTCTTCGTGGCCAGCAAGCTGGTCCGGGTGGTGTACGCCTCGTGGTCCCGGGTGCAGGCCGACCTCAACTGCATGGAGGACCTGCTTCAGAGCCCGGTGCGCTGGAAGTACTTCCTCAACACCTGCGGGACGGACTTCCCCATCAAGACCAACGGCGAGATGGTGCAGGCGCTGCGGCTGCTCAAGGGCAAGAGCAGCATGGAGTCGGAGGTGCCCACGGCCTACAAGAGGAACCGCTGGAAATACCGCCACGTGGTCACCGACGCGCTCTACGCCACCGGCCAGCAGAAAGGCCCACCCCCCCTCAACCTCACCATGTTCACGGGCAACGCTTACATGGTGGCCTCCCGGGACTTCATCCAGCACGCCTTGAAGCACCCCAAGTCCCAGCAGCTGATGGAGTGGGTGCAAGACACCTACAGCCCCGACGAGCACCTCTGGGCCACCCTCCAGCGGGCCCCCTGGATGCCTGGCTCTCTGCCCCCGCACCCCAAGTTCGACACCTCAGACATGATTTCCATCGCCAGGCTGGTCAAGTGGCAAAACCACGAGGGGGACATCAGTCAGGGAGCCCCTTACTCACCGTGCTCGGGGATCCACCAGAGGGCCATCTGTATCTTTGGGTCTGGGGACCTGTCCTGGATTCTTCAAAACCACCACCTGCTGGCCAACAAGTTTGACCCAAAGGTGGATGACAACGCCCTCCAGTGCCTGGAAGAGTATCTACGTTACAAGGCCATCTACAGGACGGAGCTCTGAGACCTGTGGCTTACCTGTGAGGCGGTGCGGGGTGGGAAGGGCTCTGGAGTCCAAGGTGTCCCTTGGGATCAGGGGGCTGCTACTGGAGTGTGGGTGAGTCCTGGGACTTTGGTCCTGGGTGAATGATGTCCCAGCCCTCTTCCTCCTCTGGCTTTCTCAGTGAGAAGAGCTGTGATTGGGGACTGTCAGGAAGGGACGAGTAATAAGGATTTTGACCGAATGCCTGGTACCAGGTTCTCAACTCTATGGACTTACTGATTCTAATTCTGCTGGGTTTGGTAGTGAAAGCCCTACCTCTACATTTTGTTTAATAAGCCAGAAATCAAGTAGACAAAACGTGTGAGACTTTTTCTCATAACTGTTGGTGACCTCTAAAATCCCTTCTGGATGCTAGGCAGTCTCTGGTGGCAAGGTGTGGGGGCGGCGAGCTCAGAAGGCAGAAAGGAATAGTGCCACCGAAAGCCTCACTGTGTTTGCCTGCCACACTCAGGACTTTTTTGGCAGGAAAATGGGCATGGTGATTTAACCAGCCTGACCACCATGTCCTGACGGGAAATGCATCATGGTACTAATTTTGCCAGATTCTTTTGGGCAAAACTTCCTGTCCAGTCTGTAACAGATGGTAGCCATTGAGATAAGATTGAATATACATTACTATGCGAGGAGGGGAGAGGCTGCATTGTTACGTATGTCGGTAAACAAAATAAATACTGGTTCATTAAACCAAGATGTCTAACTTCTGGCTCTCGTTTTATAAATTTTTTTAAAAAATATTTTAAGGATGGACACGGTGGAGCACTCCTTTAATCCCAGCACTTGGGAGGCAGAGGTAGGAGGATTACTGTGAGTTCGAGGCCAGCCTGAGACTACATAGTGAATTCCAGGTCAGCCTGGGCTAGAGCGAGACCCCACCTCTAAACCCCCCCCCCAAAAAAATTATTTGCAAGCAGAGAGATAGAAGAGAGAGAATGGGCACGCCAGGGCCTCCAGCTGCTGCAAACAAACTCCAGATGCATGTGCCCCTTTGTGCATCTGGCTTTACCTGGGTACTGGGGAATCAAACCCCGTTAGGCTTTGCAAACCAGAGCCATCTCTCCAGTCTGGACTGTATAAAGGGAGAGCTGGCTGAGTGGCAGCATTCATCCCTCCCCACTTCCTGATTGTGCACATGTGACCAGCACTCAGGCTCCTGGACTGCAACCCGCAGAAATAAAACCTTCCTCCCTTAAGTTGCTTCGGGTCACAGCAGCCATTGAAGTCACTAACAGAACTGCCCACCGACTTCTCTGCACGGCAATACCCCGTCCTCACCTTGCTCCCAGCCCTGCTACCAGGTTTGTGGTGATTGTGCCCTAGAGGATGTTATTGGCACTGGTGACTGTCCCCATGGAGGAATTGTGGGAAGGGGGCAGAGGTGCTTTCCTGAGCGAACCTGATCTGAGACAGGGCTTCGGGTTCAGTTGGCTTTCTTCAAAAGCTTACATGAGTTATGTTTCATATTTAAGCTACCAACATATAAACTTGTCATTTGGGGGAACAAATTTCTGGAATTTTCTAAGCAATGAAATTTTTTCTCAGGATGTTGAATATCATGAACTTGTCATATCAGAAGCTCAAAGATCACCTTTATATGTGCACATTTTATAATTCTTACAAACTATTAGACCTATTGATTGTGTTCCTTCCCATGGACTCCTATTTGTTTAACCTTTTTCTGTAAAGGGAAAAGCCTTATGAATGAATTGAGCCATTATGATCATATTACCTCCCAAGGTTCAAATTTCCTCTTTATTTTGATTTATGGACTTTGTTGAGCCTTATCTTAGTCTGATTATATTCTTTGTTATTCTTTTGGCTGAGTGAAAAGTTATTGAGAAGTAAAAGTAGTTGATAATGTTGGGGAATAAAATTTAATTGGAAAGATCAAGTATTTTTTTTTATTTATTTTTAAATAACTACTTTATTTTTTAAGAATATTTTATTTATTTGAGAGAGAGATGCAGACAGAGAGAGACAGAGAGAATGGGTACAACAGGGCCTCCAGTCACTGCAAATGAACTCCAGACACATGTGCCCCTCTTGTGCATCTGACTTTATATGGGCACTGGGGAATTGAACTCAGGTCCTTCTGCATTGCAGGCAAACGCCTTAATGGCTAAGCCATCTCTTCAGCCCAAGTATTTCATTTTAAAATGGAAAGAATAGTTAATATCTTGCCTGCCTTAAAGAACCTTAGTTGACAGACCCAAGATCATTTATTCCATTTAGTCATTCTTTATTACAAAGAGGAATAAGATACGATACTCGCCTTGATAAAGCTTGGTGTATAGACAAGTATTAATAAAGCCATTCATTCCCAAATAGGAATTGAGTTCTCATTATCAACACGGGGATACAACACTGGAATGCCAAAGCATGGAAATGCTCAGATACCTGTTGTTATTCACACACTAGCATAAGCATTATGAATAAACCCTCAGAAGCCAAGCGCTAGGGAGAAATTGAAATGCTAGAGACCTCGGGAAGGTAGGCTGCAGTGGGGAGAAAGGATGCTTCAAACTTCCCAAGGTGGTTGGTCGGAGGACTACGAAGGAAACAGCTTTCCAGAAGAGAGCTGAAGGAGACGAGGGAACGGCCCACGGAGGCAGATGAAGAAGAGCAGTCTAGACCAGGAGGGAAGCTGGGGAAGGCGCTGAGGCAGGAGCACACCTGCAGGCCAGGTCGCAGGATGCGAGTGGGGGAGGGAGGGGCTAACATGCACAAGGCCCTGATTTGATCCCCAGATGTGCAGGAGTGAGGAGGGGGTGCAGAGGAGGAGGGCACCCCACGAGGTCCTTGAGAACCATTATGAGTGAGTGAGGAGGGCGAGCCTGGCAGCTGTAACCAAGTAGAAGGCTGCAGCAGCGTGTCCAGCTTTAGCAGAGGAGGCTGGGGAGTGGCAGACTATAAGCAGTTGTGTGTGCTTACGCGCGTCTCTTTTTAGGTTTTTTTTAAGGCAGTGTCTCACTCTAGCCCCGGCTGACCTGGAACTCACTGTAGTTTGTCGTTCCAGCAATCCTCCTACCTCGAACTCCTGAGTGCCCGGATTAAAGGAGTGCACCACCACACCTGGCTTGATTTTTAAATTCTTTTAAGAAGTTTTGCAACATGCCGCCCAGAAGTCCTGGGTTCCATCGCCAGCACCACAGAAAGCAGGCCTAGAATCTCAAGTTCAGGAGGCAGAAGGGTCTGAAGGTGAAGGCTGAAGCAGGACGCAGTGATGCACTCTAATCCAGGCACTCAGAAGGATCCCTGTGAGGTCAGCATGGGCTAGAGTGAAACCCTAACCCTAAATAAACACACGGAAAAGCATTGTTCAGTGCTGGGGGAGCTCAGCACATGACTTAGCAGTTCAAGACCCATGAAAACCTGCAAGCCAGGGTTCAATTCCCCAGCAACCACGTCAAGATTGCGTCAGTGATCCCCAGGTGCCTATGACAACAGACGATGGAGCCAGCACGGGGTCAGTGATGCCCAGGTGCCTATGACAACGGACAATGGAGCCAGCACGGGGTCAGTGATGCCCAGGTACCTAGGACAACAGGTGGTGGAGCAGGTCAGCCAGTCTGACCTTCATTTGCGGTCGGGCAGTTTGCAGTAGCAGCAAGAGAGCCTGTCTCAAAGAAGGTGAAGCTGTCCTCTGACCTTCACTTCAGCTGTGGCATGTGACCCTGTCCCCCAACACAAATTTTTTTTTAACGGTTTGAGCTCAAGCTGGCCAGGAGCTCAGTGGTTAAGTAAAAGCTTCTTGAGAAAGCAGGAAGGCTTGGGAGGTCTGAAGACCGACCCCACATGAACAGCTGCATGTAGCCATGTGTCTACAACCCCAGTCCTCTAAGGAAGGGAAGGGAAATTCTGAAATCAGGACGACTCCATATGGCAAAGGAAAAACAGGCAGGTGAGTGATAGAGGGTGACACACCAGCACATACATGAACATAACCCCCCCCCCCCCACATACTACAGATGTACAAAAAAATTCAAGGTCTCTCTCAGCTATGTTTGAGATCAGTCTGGGATGCATGAAACTGTCTCTACCTTGAAATCCCTCTTCAAAAGGAGTTTGAACATGTCTAAGTTTAAGAAAATATTATGAATCCCAATTAATCCATTAACTTAACGTGTTTAAATAAATCAATACATACACAACTTTAATCAGTATTTTCCCACCACTGGTTCTGAAATGCTAGAAATCTATTTTCTTCTTTTGGTGAGACGGGTCTCACTCTAAAGCAGACTGACTTGAAGCTCACTCTATAGCCCCAGGCTGGTCTCAGACTCATGGTGATCTACCTCAGCCACCCAAGTGCTGGGATTAAAAGGCTTGCACCACAACCAGTCCAGCTTTGTGTGTGAGTGAATACATATGGTATGTATGTGTGGGTACATATGTGAATGGGCACATATGCTGTGTACGTGTGGCTACATATATGTATGTGTGAGTGGATATCTATGGTGTGTGCACATTTATGAGTGGGTACATGCGGTGTACATGTGTATGGTGCATGACACAGCAGACATGGTCAGAGGACAACCTTGAGGTTTTTCTCTCCTTCCACTCTGCATTCTTCTGTCTGGTTGATTTTGCTGTTGCTTTGTACACTGTGGGATTCTCTGGCTCTGCCTCCCATTTCCATAGGCATCGACACCACTGAGGATCAAACTCATACCAGCTGGCTTTGTAAAGAAGCAACTTTAGCCACTGAGCCATCTCCCTAGACCCTAGATATCATCTCTTTAGAAACATTTTAGTAGTGCTGGAGAGGGCTTCCTTACAAAGCCTGATGGTCCCTGTTAAGTTCCCCAGTACCTACATAAAGCAGATGCACAAAGCGGTGCATGCATCTGGCGTTCATTTGCAGTGGCTAGAAGCCCCAGTACACCCATTCTATTTTTCTTTTTTTTTCAGAAAGATATAAAATATGTCCCAGCCTGCCTGGACTTGACTGAAGGTAGTTCTAAAACCCAAGGAAAAGGTTTGTCTACTTTTGAGGTATTAAAATAGCGTGTGGCTGTGCATATGGACTAAGGTACATTGTCATAAAAATCACCTTTTTCTTCTTTATCCCCTTGTCCTGACAGTAGACAACTTGGTCATTTTCCTCTTTCATTTTTATAAGCAACTAAATTTAACTCCCTGGAGCCCATGTCTTGGTGGGTATGTGGTGTGAGCTCTAGCCAGGACCCATTTCTCCAACTCCAGTAGTCTGAATTCACACCATGGGAAGATTTATGACACGTTGGCAGTACGATGTGTGCGTAACAGTGCTAACTGTTAGGCTTTGATGAGCACCCTGCCCAGGCGAGGGCAGAGGCATGGACGGGTGGAATGCAGGGAGGGCATTGCAGGCCAGTGAGCGGCAGGGCACTCTCAACAAAGCCTGTCTTGACCAAGGACCGTCTGCACTGTGCTTCTGAGCAAGGCCCTCAGGACAGATGGATTCCATTACAGCTTCTTTCAGAAGCCTGGCTTGAACTCTACCATAGCTTGTTTTCTTCTTCTTCCTTCCCTCTCTCCTTCTTTCTTTTTGAGGCAGTCTCGTTCTACCCCAGGCTGACCTGGAACTCACTCTGTAGCTCCGGCTGGCCCCACACTCAGAACAAACATTTGGAACCCAGTAGAGGCCACCAGAGCCAGGCACATTTCCCAAGCTTGTGGGAAGCTGCCTTACTTACAGTGTGAGTTGTGCCAACTGGTCTGGAATTGAACTGGACACTCACACCCAGGTTTAGACCTGCTGCTGCTGCCCAGGTCATCCACCCAATCAACCAGACACCCTGTCTCAAAAGAATGCAGAGTGGAAGGAGAGAAGAAAAACCTTGAGGCTGTCCACACAGATGTGTCTGACCACACATCTGCTGTGTCATGCACCATACACAGGTAAAAAGTTGGATTCTTCAAGACTAAGAATGTCTTCTGGGAAAAAAAATGAAAATTGTATTTAAAAAATTTTTAGCCAGGTTTGGTGGTGCACGCCTTTAATCCCAGCACTCGGGAGGCAGAGGTAGGAGGATCACTGTGAGTTGGAGGCCAGCCTGAGACTACATAGTGGATTCCAGGTCAGCTTGGCTAGAGTGAGACCCGACCTCGAACACCCAAAAAATTTAACAAGTAGTTATTTATGAGAAAGGGGAAAGTGAACAAGAATGTGCGCACCAGGGCCTCCACCTCCTGAGTGCTAGGACCACAGCGTGTGCCCGATTATGGGTCCTGGGATCAATCCCAGGCCTTCGTGCATGATAGGCAAGCATTACACCAGCTGAGCCTTTGTGGTAGAAGCTGAGCAGCATGTGACAGGACATCCTATGCTAACTCAGGCTCAGCTGGCACTACAGGTACAGTGGGGCAGATGGCAGGATGGGATGTTGGCGATTAGAAGGCATAAGAGACGGCCAGGTTTTAATTGGGTCCTGATTCATCCATCTGCTCTGCCCCCCTCTGGATTGGAAGGATGATACTCTTTTTATTATTATTATTTTGGTTTTTCGAGGTAGGGTCTTGCTCTAGTCCAGGCTGACCTGGAATTCACTATGTAGTCTCAGGCAGGCCTTGGACTCATGGTGATCCTCCTACCTCTGCCTCCCGAGTGCTGGGATTAAGGGCGTGCGTCACCATGCCCGGCAGGATCACACTCTTGTATTTTCACAGCAGTATACATAAGGGAAATGAACCCTTGTTCCTTCAAGTACAAAGACAGAAACAAATGTCACATATTTAGTAGGACTTTTCAAATTGGAACCTAGTGATTGGTAAATTGTAGAGCATTTAAAAATGTAACAATCAACACAGGCACCTCAGAAAATAGCTTACCTGACACATGGAGAGGTCTATGTTTGGTTTTGCTACAGGAGCTATCTGTACTGGGGCTTCCCACACCATGACCATCCTTGATTTTGTACGTTGAAAAACAGGGACATTTTCTTAAGCAAAATTCCACCCGGGCTGGGCATGGGGATGTACACCTTTAACCCCAGCACTCAGGAGGCAAAGGTAGGAGGACCGCTGTGAGTTCCAGGTCAGCCTGGGCTAGAGCAGGACACTACAAAAAATAATAATTAAAAAAATAAAAAAAAATTCCACCCAGGCTTGGGCTTGTCAAGATAGTCAGCACTGACAAAACAGGCGACTTTAGTGAGCTGAGCCGATTTCTTCCATCTCTGCCAGAGGCGCCGAGCACTTTCCAAATGCCCATCCACTGTCGGCACGGTCCCTGCTCACTCGCTCTGCCCATCACCACTCACACTGCGTGTTCAAAGGAGTTTATTAAAGAATGCTCTCAGGAAAGCAATTGTTTTTGATTTGTCATTTAAAAAAAAGCTAATTTGTTCATGCTGTATGTGTAATAAAGGTAATGTAAAAGTTACAGGCTCATTCCGCTGTTCTCTGTGGCAGGGTAGTGCAGTCATTCTTGCAATGCTAGAATAAATTACAGTCTCTTCTAAGCTTCTCTTCCAAAGGCGACGAAAAAAAGCCATCCTCCTCTTCACTCTGTGGTGCTGGAGCTCGTATCTGGAAACAGAGCAGTGAATCCATGCAGCGACTGACTGAAAATTCAGTATTTTAAGACGGGGCTGGGAAGATGGGTAGGTGACCAAAGCCTGCTCACTGGGTCTCAATATCCCAGCCACCAATGAAGCTGGATGGGCATTCATTTGCAGTAGCAAGAGACTCTGGCATGCTCCTCACCCCCACACATACACAAATAAACATTAAAAAGGTAAAAAAATACCAAAGGAAGCAGTGGTGGTTGGGGGAAGGAGGCACTGGAGATGTTTGAGAATCTCAACAAAGTCTCTTCAGGCCCACGCCCAGACAGCACGTGACCTTGCACGCTCCTGCTGGGGGCGGGCGAGCTAAGCTGCTAACCTGGCCAAACACCACATGCTTTCAGATCTACTTTTCTAGTGAAAAATAGGTAAGAATTCTAGCTTTAGCTATTTTTTTTTCTGTTGAAGTGAAAACAGTTTAATTTTATTTTTAAAAAATTCTTATTTACTTTAATGTATGTGTGTGTGGATGGGCATGCCAGGGCCTCTTACTGTGCAAACTCCACATTCTTGTACCACTTTTTGTGTCTGGCTTATGTGGGCAGCTTGGGAGTTCAACCTGGGCCGGCAGGCTTTGCAAGCAAACACCTTCAACTACTAATTCATCATCCCAGCCCTGACAGCTTAATTTTAGAGAGCTAACTTGTAATTATTTTCAGTAATGCTGATTTACTAAAAGTCATCCAAGAAAGAAATTTTCTTAACTATCTGAACTGAACTTGCAAATGTGAGCCTGATCTTTTTTCCTGCCAACATCCAGCAAATGAAATACAATCCAAGATTTTCTCAGTCCCGTCCTTTCGGCTCAGACCCTGCACTGCCCTCTGATGTCCTAAGGATGCTTTGCAGCAGCCTCTGAAGTAGGTGAGGGGAATTTGCTACTAATCTTCTCAAGACTGGCAGAAGCAGCTCCTGTATCTGTAAGTACGAGCCGTGCCCTCTAACCACCACCAGACAGAAGCTCCTGTCAGTCAAGCACCCGTCTGCACACAGGCACCCAGCCACTCCTGGGTTTGCAGGATGGACATTCATTTGCAGCAGCAAGAGACCTGACATGCCCCTCACCTCCACACATATACAAATAAACATTAAAAAGGCAAAAGATACCAAAGGAACTAGTTCAAAGAGCACCTGGGAAACTCACTGAAGCCTGTTCTGTGACTTGGTGGAGGAGGAGGGCTGCTGTGCAGCAGTCCTGGTCCTGGAATTCTGCGAGGATGACGATGTTCTGTCTGCATGTTTGGGCAGCTGAGGAGCATGCCAGTCTTTTGCAGCTGCAAACGAATGCCTATCTAGCTTTACTTTCTGACTCTCAGCTATGGTTCCAATGACTGAGCCTGACACTCCATCTATGCTGCCCAATACAGAAGCCACTGGCTACTGATGTATGACTTTATATTTCAATTAATTCAAATTAGCTAATCAAACTCAATTAAAACATGATTTTTCAGTTGCCCTAATTATAATTTAAGCACTCAACAACCACGCTCAGCTGCTGGCACATGCAGACAGAACACTGTCTGTCATCCTCACAGAATTCCAGGAACAGGACTGCTGCACAGTAGCTTTCTCCTTCTTCTCTCTGGTGCTGGGAATGGTTGGCAGGCCCTCCACCAAGAGTTCCAAAGATTACAGGCCCACGCCACCAGGTCTGGCTGTATCAACTCATTTTGCAAGGTTTAGGAATTATAAATAAATGCCCAAATTCTAAGGTCCAATAAAAACTTAAAATAATAATAAAAAAAAAACCCTAAAGGTTGTACAGATGTTGTTAGCGTACATTACAAGAAAAAAAACATGAAAAAATATCTTCAATATAGAAATGTTATTATCTTGTAATGCAGAAAATAGTACCACCTTTAAAGGAATTGGAAAACAAAACAAAAAGATATAAATGACTACAGTAAGAGTCAACTAGGGGTGGGGAGATGGCGCAGCGGATCTGAGTTTGGATCCCCAGCACCCACACAAAAACTGGGCATGGTGACATGTGCCTATAATCTCAGCATTGGAAGATGAGCTGGGCAGATTCTAGGGCTTGCTGGCTAGCTAGTCTAGCTGAACTAGTGAGCTTCTCATTCTGTGGAGAATGACTGGAGAAGGCCCCTGACATTGACGTCTGGCCTTCACTCCTCTAATCCCAGCACTCGGGAGGCAGAGGTAGGAGGATCTCTGTGAGTTGGAAGCCACCCTGAGACTATGTAGTGAATTCCAGGTTAGCCTGGGCTAGAGCGCCACAAAACAAAATTAAACAAATCCCCAATCGTGGAACAGAGAGGAGAGTGGACTGATGTACCTCAACAAGTCCCCAGGTCTGCTGTGGAACCTTGTCCTGAACTAATGTAACAGACTAGAGAAATGGATATTCTCCATCACCACAAGGTTAATCTAAACCTGCTTTAAATAATTAACTTCTTAAACAGAATGAGCAAGAGTAGGCAGCCACATGGGAATCTCAAGATCACACAGCACTTCCTTAAAGATTTCTGAAAGGTGGCTATGTAAAGTCCAACACAGAGTAGAATGGGGTGAGAAATACTATTAATGAGCTTACTTTCTTTCCACATACATTCAAGCTAAATAGTCTGTGTGTTGCCTGAGCTGTAGTAGACAGGTATGGAATTCAGAAACTAGGCTTCTTTGGCGTGTATGAGAGAGCATGTGCAGAGGTTAGAGGACCACCCTGGGTGGTGGCCATCGCCTTCGCTCCTGCTGTGTTTGCCTCCTGGTGACTGTCCTCCTCACCCTAGGTGCCCTGGGTTACACAGGGCAGTGCTACAACTTCTGCAGATCCAAACTCAGGTCCCCAGGCTTGCGCAATAAGAGCTCTCCTCACCGAACTCATGATCCTCCTGCCTCTGCCTCTTCAGCAATATCCTACCGGCGTGTGCCACCACAACCGGCCTCACCGAGTCACTCTTGAGCCTCAGAAGCTAGGATGTGACCTGGGGGATCAGGCCTAGAAACAATACTCCATGTAATTAGACAGACACTTACTTTTACCGTCACAGGCTACTATTTTCACTTTATCCACTTTGATCAGTTCCGTCACTTCTCTGAATTCAACGTCATTCAATACAAAAGTCCATACATTATCGCAGAATCTGTATGTATTTAGAGAGCCCTTTAAAATAAAACATTTTAATGTACCATTAAGATCCTTGTTTTTCCTTACATTTTATTACAAAGCAACTAAAGAATATGACTGTTAATAGGTTTACTACTTTGCTTGAGGAAGATTTTAATTAATTTTTAACTCTCCCTACTGAAAAGAGAGACAAGGGGAAAATCTGGACAACTTTGCTAAGGGAAACGGTCAAAACCATTTTTTTAGCTGGCAGACCGTTATAGACAGTATAAAGGAAATGCTGAATGTGACCTCTAGTTCTACTGCCCTCATGTGGCCAACGTGAGTCCACTGAAAGTTTTTTACTATTACATAGTGTGTGCTCATTCTTGAAGCATGTACAAAGCACATTTCTTGGAACATGCAGCCAGTTTTAAACCACTATAAGTTCCAGACTATACACTCACTATTTTTGTTGTTCTGTCCACCCATCCCCCACCCCGAGGCAGCATCTCACTCTAGCTAGGCTGTCCTCAAACTCAAGGCAATCCTACCTCTGCCTCCCGAGTGCTGGGATTAAAGATGTGCACCACCACACCAGGCTTCATTGACTTTTTAAAAAAATTAATCAATTTCAACATATAAAACTTAAGGCCTTAGTTCTCATACTTAAGGGTTACTTTTTCTATAGTATCCTAAGCAGTCTCACTTATACGGAATTCATATAAATATCTGAAACCAAAATTTAGATGCTGTGTAAGATTCCTTTAAGAAGCATCTAATTTTATTGCTGGAATGGCAAATTTATTATAGATAAAATACATTTAAAAGCTATGTAGCAACATGGCTTTAAACATTAGTGTCAATATATTATCTCTTTTCTCTTTGCCATGTACCACGAGAGTGAGAACAGCAGCAATGGGGCAGAAGTGAGAATGGTCACGACTTCTGGAAAACTGACCGACTTACAATGAGAAATGCAGAGATGCAATGACTTACAATACACAACTAGACTAGGCTAGGAGGGTCTTCTGAAGCCTCTGACCCCTCATAAATAGTCCATCGTGTTTTCCATATGGGACACAAGCTATGCAGATTAATACAAACCAACTTAAAACAAAAGATAAAGTTTCAACTGGCAAACTGAGAAGATTTCTATATACGGTCATACACAAAAATTAACTTGGGCAGAATCACCAGTTACAAATTTCAGAATCTACTGGTCAAATTTTATAGTCTTAGAGATATGGATTCCCTTTTATTTTTAAGCATCTGAATTTAATAAGGAAACATATGTATGTATATAAAACACACATAAATTTAGGTCAAATGAAGACCTTGTGTATGCTGGTTCTCTGCATTCCTGTAGAATTATTCCAGTATCTAACAGGCACGTCATACACTGACATAACTGAGATATTTTTTCAGAGTAGACACTGAGGCCCAGCTACCACGCTAGACTGTTTCTAAGCAAGAAGTTATCACCTAAAGACAGATGGGAGGCAACATGAAGATTCCAGAAATAACTACTTTCCTGGACTAAGATATAACTGAACCTTAGAACTACTGTCACTCACCTTCTCTTCAGTTAGGTTTTCAAGCATGTGAAATCCCAGAATCCCGCAGGGAAGGTAGCTAAACACACAAGCTCCTTTGTGAGACAATGAGATAAACCTAAACCAGCTCTGCGCCTTGCCCTGAATGTAAGTGCACAGCTGATTAAGACATGGAGCGTCTAAGGACGACAAAACAATTCCAGAAGCTGACTAGCCTTATCTTCCCGTTAGGATTCATAAGTGCAGAGTCCGCAGCTCACTGGTCCAAGTGTCCAGATTTAGGAAAACATCCTTACCCTGAAATTGACTCTGTTTCTGACCCTCTGGGCCAGTGCTGAGTTTATAGCCTTATCAAACTGAAGCAGAACTTGAAGGGCAAGTTGAGGGGTGATCTGTTGAGACTGAGAAAAAGCAAAGGTCATAAATCCCCTTCAGAAAGAACATAAAAGACAAAATGAATTACATAAACTATCACCTAAAACTTAACTGAGGTTAACTAGAACTTCTGAATTAGAAGTCCTTATTCTTTGCTGTAACTGACATTGAAGAAGAAAGCGTCAAATTACCTCTGCACTGTGTTCACATAAAATAATTCTGAGAAGGAAACATACAGTGGTCTGACAAAGTAAGGAAAGCACCTTTCTCCTTCAGTGTCTGGAAAGAGGTGTTCAGTAAGTGGGGGAAACAAAGGTTATTCTACATGAAAAACCATTCTATATAAAAACAAAACGATAAACCCCACAGACAGATCTTATTGAAGTCTGTATAATTTCGACACCCCTCCTGCCTAGCTAGTCTTGCTGTGTGGGTTACCTCTAAGCTCAGTGAGGGACATGGTCTCAAAAATAAGGTAGAGCGACCTCTCTGCACCTACAAACTCTCCCCCTCAAAACAAATGGAAATATGTATGTTCTAAATTGGCTGGTTAAAATAAATGATTCTTCTTCTAAAATTTAAATGTAAATTCTAACTTAAGTCTCAAAAGATGTTATCAAACTGAGGCAGAGTCTCACTCTTGCCCAAGCTGACCTGAAATTCACTCTGTAGCCCAAGCTGGCCTCGAATTCACAGCCTGAGTGCTAGGATTATAGGTTAGCTTTAAATTTATATATGTGTCAATCATCCCACTTCCGTTCAGTGGCCAGGACAAGTGTCCTCAACCAGCATCTGAAGTTATTCCTATGACATTGAATGACAACCATCTGCGGCCCTCACCTGTATGAGCTCATCGAGGCTCTCTTGAAGACTGTTTCCCAAAGTGGTGTTTCTGTACAACTGATATGCCATGGCTTAGGAGGAAGAAACTGCTTTTTTCAGGCTTGCATTGATGTCCTAAAAATATAAAGTTAAAAAGATCCAACTGTAACATTACAAATTGTGTATATAATAGTCTTTCATGTAATTTAATATAGAGCTATTAAAACTGTAAATTGCAAATCACAATATAATCATTATAGCATTTCAAAAATTGTTAATTTTCTATTTTCTGCAATTTTTTTTTTTTTGAAGTAGGATCTTGCTCTAGGCCAGGCTGGCCTGGAATTTACTATGCAGTCTCAGGCTGGCCTCAAACTCAAGGCGATGATCCCCCTTGTGCTGGGATTCAAGGCGTCCACCACATCTGGCATTTTGTGATTTGTCACATCAGCATCTATATTCTTTTAATGCAGTACAGCTGTCATATTTATGAAAATGTGCGACCTTACTATTGCTTCTGAAGTCTGCCTTCCACCTTGGACCCCCCCCCCCAAGTCACAGGTCCACTCTTAGCTCTCAATGGCAAGAGTGATGGGAAGGATGAATAAAGATGTACTCCTCGAACTCCACAGGGTAACAACCTTACAAGGTTCAATTCAGAGAGAATGAGAACTGTGACAGGGCCTGTGGACTGAGTTGGCTCCTTAAAGAAAGTCACTTGAGAATGACAGAGGAGACGGAAGGCCTGTGCTTTGACATGAGGCCTTGGAGGGAGCAGGAGCGGCACTGAGCAGAGGACACATGAGCACAGCAGAGAAGGCCCGGAAGCCAGCTAGGCAGGAGGACAACTGGACTGACGTGGGACCAGAAACTGGTGAGGGGCTCGGTGAGAGCATGTCCCGACCTCATAGTACTTGCAGTCTAGTGGGCACGAGAGACATTCCAGGGATCAAGAGATAAAACAGCAAAAATCGTCTTCAGTGTCTGCACTATGCTTCTGACATCCCGAGATGTTTCTCTGGCTTTCAGGACACCACGCTCAACCTCAGTTCCGGTTTCCTTCTGTGTGGGTCTTCCTCAGCTCCCAGACTTCTTCCTATTGATCCGCCCCATGGCTCCTTAGGCCTTCTTCATGCTTCTCTTAGCTCTTCTAGACACACCACATGACTCGTTGAGTAAAGATATCAAATTCAATTTGCCAAAGACTAACTTCCACACCTGCTCCATCCCTGGGCTAGCCCATCCTGGTAACAATCAACCTAGTCTGGCAGTAACAATTCAAAAGCCTTGGCAGGACATTCTTTTCTTTTTCTCTCTCAAAACCCAAACATATGGATCTCTTCAGCTATTCTGAATACAGCCACCACCTGCTGACTTTCTCCTGCAGAGCCACCCTCTATTGCTGTAAGGTCGGACCAGTCGTATCCTCCGTCCATCCAAGCCTGGGATCTGGACCCTCCACTACTCTAGCTCCATTTTCTTTCACACGCTCCGTCCACATTTGCTCCGTCAGACTTGGCAATGTGCTCTTGCTGGATGACCTCTGCTTTGCTTGCTGCAAATGTTCTTCTAAGATATTGCAGTTCATTCCATTTCAGATCTCAAATGTCCCCTCTCTGGAAGAGTCTGGGGAGATGTTGAGTGGTTAAAGCCACTTGCTTTCAAGGCCTACCAGCCTGGACCCCAATTCCCCAGCAGCCACCTCAAGTCAGGTGCACAAAGTACACACCCACCTGGAGCTCGGAGGCAGTGGCAAGGGCCCTGGTGTGCCCAGATTATCGCTGGCAAATAAAAATACTTTTTAAATCTTCCATGATCGACTTGTGAAGAAAGTGTTTTTTTGAAATGCTCCTTCTCCCTTTGCTGCCTGGTTTTCATTGATGTCAATAACTGAAGGCACACACATGCAGTCCCGTCTCTGACTACTAGATCAGACGGCTCAGGAAGGTAGGGAGTATTTAGCACTCGTAACAATGGATGTAGTACGTTTTCAAACAGCATTTGCTGGCTGAACAAATCCCTTAGTGACTCGTCGAAGCACGAGTATAGATAGCAGACATACACGTGAGTGGACACACGACATCACACCTGCTCCAGTGCAAGGTCCACAGGTGGTCTTCCATCTGGTCTACTAGTTGGAACACACGCACTCTATGCCCGTATCTCTCTGCCTCTGTATAGGTACGGGTGGGATCCTGCTCTAACAATTCACCTGTCCTTCCTCCATCACCAAATAAATGGTGGCTCCACCTGCCATCGTGAGGGAAGCAGGAACATGAACCATCATGCACGTCCCCTGCACCCACACTTGATCTGTTCCTCCTTGCAGCAAAACTCACACCAAGTAGGCTTTTGGCTCTGGCACTGCACCAAGCAGAAGGTGAAGGTCACCAACGCAGCAGACAGAGCGCCTCCTTCCTCCTGTCACCTGGCAGGGGCTCTCTTACCCTCTGAGTCTGAGTGCACCTGCCGTCCGTGACACTGATTAAAAGGTAGCCTCCGTTCTGGTGTCTACCATGACTGATGGTCCCCAAGCTCGCTGATCTTAACACTTCTCAATTCTGGACCCGCTTCCTGTCCCGACACTGACACCAGATGCATTGGCCACTGTGTCTTGAAGTCACTCCAGACCTCTGCAGACTTGGACAGACTGCTGACGTCAACCCCAAAGACCTCCAATTCCTAGAAAGACACTTCTCAAATGGGTCCGGGGCTGGAGAGACGGCTCAGCCAAACCTCACGAGCAGAGTTCGATTCCCCGGCACCCGGAGAGCCCGACGCACCGCGGTGCGCGCAGCGGGAATCCCGGGCGTGCAGTCCTCTCTCTCGGCTTGCAAACCGACCGATGAGAAAGAAAGGGTCCAGACGCCCACCTCTGGCCCCCTGCCCTCACCTCATTCACGCGGTCTGGAATGCCCCCCCCCGCGCTGACCTGACTCGCGCTCCTGAAAGCCTCCATCTCCGCTCGGACCCCTCCCTCCTCTATGCGCGCCCCTGACTGCACCACTCAAATCGCAATTCCACATTCCAGTTCTGGAACTTTCCACCGTTTATCTCCCCCCACCCCCCATCTCCAGGGGTGGAGGGAGGTGGGCGCGGGCCACGGCCGACCCTCGCGGGGCCGGGTACCGGTCCTGCTCGGAGAGAACCTTCCAGAAGCCCCCCGGGGACCCCGGGCCCTACCTGCGGATGACGCGCTTCCCGCCGCGGGCGCTCGCGCGACGCCCGCCCGCTCCGCCGCCGCCGCCACCGACTCCACCGCGCTTGGCCCGCGACCCGGAAGTGCTCGCGAGACCCGGAAGTGACGCGCGCGACGGCGGGGGCGGGGCCTAGCCGCAGGGCACCCCGAGGGAGGAGGACAGGTGCCGAGCGCCCGCACCTGGCTTCACCGGCTGGCCTCGAACTCACGGATTCGGAGGCCCATGGCGCCAAGCCCGGCCGGAAATAATTCTTAATGATGAAACCCAAAGTCTGATGACCGGTAAAAGCAGATCAAGTTCCTCCCCTCCCCCACAATGACCCAAAAGAAAAGGTCTTAAGTTATTTGGCTGACTTACCAATTTAGTGTAAAAAGTTGGCATGATAACGAATCATGTAACAAAATGAGGCAAAAACAAACGTTCCAAGTAGTTTATTAAAATGCATTAACTTTGCAAAAATATGTGCAACATGCCAGGACACAATGTATTGTATTCCCAACAAGTCAAGGGACAAGACATTACATCTTGGTAAACCATGACCAGCTCCATTTCGCTTTACAGGAACCAATTCAACATCCTGTGCATTTCTCACACTGAAATGGCAGGACCACACTAGTCAGTATCATCGTGATTGTAGTAAAAGGGTTACAGCAAGTTAATTTTGTCCCAAGGACGGCATGTGATTGTGTGGTATTGAAAACAGTTTTGAACTATATATCAAAGTGCATTAGGGTCTAAAAAGACTAAATTGTGTTCTGTGTAACAGGCCAAGGGCCGTCCAAGTCAGTGGTCCTGGACACCAACAGTATTTACTACGTAGGTTTCTGTAAGTCAACAGCTGGCATCTGCTAAAGGAGCAGCAAACTCCAGAAAGTCCATGGACAGAAAGGGAGAGGTACAGCTGTTATTTCCAAGTTCCTGCTTTGTCAAATTTAATGTACAAATGAACCAACCTTCAAGTGAAAAGTTGTAAACTTTAGTGTTGTAGGAAGTCTTAAGATGGATTCAGACAGCTATCTGTAGCAAAGAGCTTAGATTCAGTTACTAATTTAAATGCATTCAACTTTTTTTTTTTTTTGGTGAAGGTCTCACTGTGTAGGCAGCACAGGCTGGCTTGGAACTAGTTCAAACTGGCCTGAGACTCAAGACCCTTTATCCTGCCTGCTCCCTGCCCCCTCCCCAGAGTGCTGGGACCCAGCATGCACCACACCTAGCTTGAATGTATTAAGCTTTTCATTTTCATCTGGTACATCGTTTCAAGTGCTGTAGGCAGATCTTTCATGCCATTTTATTATTTAAACATTTATTTGAGGGAGAGCATGGGCACACCTGGGTCTCCTGCTACTGCAAAGACAAACAACTCCAGACACACGCACCACTTTGTGCGTCTGGATTTCCGTGAGTACTGGGAGACTGAACCCAGGCCAGCAGGCTTGACAAGCACCTTTAGTCCCTGAACTATCTCCCTGGCACTTTCACAGCAGTTTGAAATTCAGTTCCCCAAACTAATGTGATGCAGCCATCTGAACTGGTCAAGCAGCAGCCCCTATGGGGAGATTGCTCAGTGGTTAAAGGCCCTTGCTTGCAAAGCTTGCCGACCTGGGTCTGAATCCCCAGTATCTATGTAAAGCCAGATGCACAAAGTGGCCTCTCCTTCCTCTCTCTCCCTAGCAAGATATATGTGTATTAAAGTCAGCCCCCTAACTTTTTAGAACTGTGAAACTAAGTGACACCCACTAATTACCAGCTCTGCATTTGGATTGCTCCCTGTAGCTGCTAACCCACTGTCCAGAACTGCTTCTGTACGGAGAGACAAAGTACAGGACACAACAGTTCTCACTCAGTATTACCGACTAGTTTTGTGCAATCCGTAGCCTCCTTGCTCACGTTTTGGACTATAGGTTTTCTTGGTGGATACAGGAAATGGAATTCCCTTAGACAGGTGCAGGGTAACAGAGAAGTCTTGGGCCTTTAGAAGGGATTTCTCTTCTTCCTATTTTACTTTTTGCCTCTATTTGCATTGCAATTCCTGATCTCTCTCACTCCTGGAGGGAGTCAGTTAAGCTTAGATGTGGGGGTCCTGTCCTGTGCTTCCTCAGGAAAGTGATCAAGCTGAACACAGAGAAATGTGTGACAGCCCAAGTGTGACAAAGGATCCTGGAAACGCAAACTAAGCCCATTAAGTCAGAACCATGACCCCAGAAAACAAATTAAAAATGAATTACAATTCCATGTACTTTCATCAGTCAGTAATGAAAACAGAGTAATGTGGGAATGATACACTGCCACAAGCCACACACTCAGTAAGGAACGTAGAGTTATCTTAGGCCAGATTCCAGCATGGGTTAGCTTAGAGCGGGGCTCCTTTTCAGGGATGACATCATGCCTCTAGCTTCATAACTCGAGTGTTACCATACTTTTTTCCCTCCAAGGTGAGGTCTTGCTCTAGCCCCCGCTGACCTAGAATTCACTATGTAGTCTCAGGGTGGCCTTGAACTCATGGATGATCCTCTTACCTCCCAATGCTGGGACTAAAAGGCATGTGCCACCATGCCTGGTACCATTCTTTCTTTTGAGTCTTGCTATGTAGCTCAGACCTCAGTCTCCTGAGTGCTGGGATCACAGGTATATGCCACCAAACCTGGCTGTTCCTTCTAAATTTTAATACTTGGGCAGAATATAAGCTACTTCTATTTTTTAACAAATATAGAAAAACATCACTTTTGCAACATTAGGAACCATGACTACAACAGTTAGTAAACACAATATACAGCTGAAGTTGAAAAGTACTTGAAGCGGTGGAAACCACCGACCTGAGTGCACTCATCCCAGTCTGAGATGACGAAGACATGCAGATGAGAATTCTTAAACCCATCCTGCAACTCCGGATCTAATCACAGCTCAACCTAGCACGCTGTGCTCGTAGTCCCTGACTGTAAACTCAGAGGAATGCCTACTAGTTACTGTAAGTTCACTTCCTCAACACGAATGTTCCCAGTATTCCACCTAATGAAGTGGGCTGGCTCAATTCACTATAATGACATTGATCAGTACAGGGTCTGCCTGGAGCAGCAGGAACGCTTCATCAGGAATCCCCGGTACTGCCTGTAACTGGTTTCAAGTCTGAGGTCACGGAAAGGAAAATCCCCCTTCATACTGCCAGTGCCCAGGGTAGGAATCACACATGTGCCCTAGGGGAGAGGAACCCTTCAGAGCTCGGTTTCCACTGGCATCAACTGCTACTCGAGGTCGTTCCTCTCAAGATGGCTTTTGGGGAGGGCAGGACAGCATGACCTTCCATTGTGTGTGTGTGTGGGGGGGGTTTAAGTTTACATCATCTATGTAAGCCATTCATGTACAGGACACAATACCAGATGAACTTGTAGATAATTCAACTGTTTAGCGGCACAGATAAAATTTATTTCCATGTAAAGGTACTTACCACATGAAACAGAGCTAACATGCATCAAATATGTTACCACGAACAGCACATCTAACTGCACTTGAAGACTCACAGATTAACCTGACTTTTAGTCTTGTCAAACACAAGCCAGCACACCCTGGCAGACCAGCACTGGCTACCACAGAGCCAACACGAAGCATTTTGGTCAAGTGCCCACAGCGAGAGCCCCTCTGCTCTACGGGAGCGCCTCCACAGTGGACGCTCAGCACTCCCACGTGCGTGCCAGGAAGCCTTGCACACCAACTTTGGGCCAGAAGATAAAATGTCACATATATACATATATACAAACCCTAAATCCTAGCTTCTTGAAGTCTTTAGTTCTAAAAATGGCTTTTGGCCTTGTCTTTAAAGAGGAAAAAGTGTGCAATGCACCTTTATTTGCACTTCTGTAGTACTAAACACTGTCTCATTAAAGTGAGACAAGCTGATTACTTGGTTATGTACATGATCTTTGGGTGTACATGAGAATCAGTTTAACTGTCCCTTGCTTTGGGGCAACTTAATTTTCCAAGTTACCCAGGAAATGTAGTCAACCATTTACAAAAACAGAAATTTTAACATGCACTTTACAACACCACGGTCTATTTACCTGCATATTCTTCCACAGGTAGGTACACATTTAAAAATATTGCTCAAAAACATAAAAATATATATTATTTCTTTCCTTTTCATTTATGCATATAAATATTTTACTGAAGAAGCATTCAACAAATGCAAAACTGCTTTATATAAAGTGTAGCACTCTGCTACTTAGCACGTAAAAATGACTATACTACCACCAGCCATTAGAGAGCTAAATTCAAGGTTTGCAACCAGCGCAGCAGTGAACAGTCCCTTGGACAGAAGTTCATGCAGAAGAAGTCAAGTAAAGATCGTAAGAGGACGTGGGACACGAGCCATGAGAACACTGTCCAGCTCACTGTCGTCTTGTCTGGACCTGACATCAAGCTCACTGCTCACTTTTCGGTTCATCCTGTTTTCCATTGAGTTCCTGATCAATTCTGATGAATGAAAAATAGGAACAATTAAAACACTGGCAACTGAACAACTTCCTTCTAAAAATAACAACTACTTTCAGCATAGAACAGTATTCTGTTAAAAAAAACCCAAGCTTTGCAAAGAAGCAGACACAGTGAAGGATAACCAAACATTATTTCCCCAACCAGGAAAGAGAATTTTCATAAGCAGCACAACACTGGCAAGAAACTTGACTGTTTCTTTACAGATTATAAAATACTTTACATCATACATACATCAACTCCTAGAAAGTTTGTGACTTGTAGACCGGCTAAAGCTGGATCCAAGGGGTAAGAGGCCAGAGGAAGGAACTATACCTCAAAAATAATTTTCTTGGGCTGAAGAGATGGCTTAGCGGTTAAAGCACTTGCCTGAAAAGCTTAATAACCCAAGTTTGATTTCCCAGTACCCACGTAAGCCAGATGCACAAAGTGGTGCACCCATTCTCTCTCTGCTTGCAAATAAATATATTTTAAACATTAAAAAAAAATCCCAACTGAAATAGAAAAGTATTGCTAAAAGCCACCAATTGATCAAATAATATTTTAAAATACAGCAATAAAAGTTCACATATGCAGAAGGTAATTATCCAGAATTCATTAGTATACTTTGTGAATGCCTTCATTTATCTTGATAGTAAAGAGCCATACAATTTAACATTTAGAAATATTTTAAAGTATGCTAAAAATCTCAATAGACTAACAGTGAAGACAGAGGTCCTATCAAAATTTAGGTACAACTGCCACACAATCATGAAGGACAAGCCCTCGAAGGTAACATACAACAGCACATGACTCTCATCTGCGGAGTGTTTACATCAATCTGGGAAGATGTGGGAAGAGACTTTCATTTCTAACACTGCTGTCTTGGGCGCCCACTACCACGATAACCTGAATGTTAGCAGGTGTGAAGTAAAAGCCCTGGCCTGATGTAAAAAACAGATGAGCATTTCAAAACATTCTTCTCAGTAATATCAAATATGTGAAAAGATATATTCTTGTTATGCCGACATAAGTAAATCAATCTTAAAATCTACAGTGTGGCTATGGAGTGATAGCATGGGTATGTGACTTTATACCCCGCTGGAATGTCCTAGCACCTGTAAGGGAGGTATGGAAGGAAACCCTGAGACCTCCAGGACTGCTCTCCTCAGCTGGGCCCTGAGTCCTGTGCTGGTGCTGGAGACAGAGACGCCCCTACACCCACCCTCTCTAAGTTCTGGTTCTGAAAACTTGTTTCTGTATTTAATCAGAAAAACTAAATCTCTTTCAAACTGACTCCAATTTTTAAGGCTGAAGCAAGCATGTATAAGAGGCGTGAGAGAGAAGTGATGCTACTGGAGGAGGAACACAAGCAAGATGAAGTGTGCAGGGCTTCAAACAATGCACGGAACATAAAACCTGACTGCACTTTCCCCAAGCCTAAATCATTGTCCACAGCCCATAGATTAACTATTGGAGCTCTAAGGGCAGCACTGTCCACCAAGGGAGCACACGTGGAAGACGCTGGAATCTCAGCCACTTTCCTGGCAAGTGCACAGCCAGGCCGAGAGGTCGCTGTTCTGTACAGTGCCATGCAGGAATGTTATCAGCCCAGGATTCTTTTTCACGGTTAACTGAATTCTCACAGAAGACTTGGAATGTTTCTAGGAATGCTGCACAAACAGTTATAACTAGTTGTTTAGATGGTCAAAATAATATGTAGACATTTCTTGATCTTTTAAGATTATAGCAAATGTTAGTTTGCTAATTGTGAAAAATTAAAAAGAACTATCAAAAAGTTGGGCATGGTGGAAGATACCTGCAATCCTAACACTTAGGAGACTGAGGCAGGGGTCTTGAGTTGGAGACCAGCTTGGGGCATAGAGAGGTTGTCTCCAAAACAAACAAACAAACAAACAAACCAACCCCATCAACTCATTATATGCTGCTCTAAATCACCATTTTACCTTTGCCTTTTACCATCTACACCAAAGTCTTAATACACGACAGGTTGTTATGCTCAAAGCAGAAATCTCTGAGATTAAATTTAACATGGAGAGCAGAGTTAAGTGGAACATTGAACTTTAAGGTACTTCATCACATAGAGTTTGACTGGTTAGCAGGTATTTAATGTAAGCATACAGGGACAATCAATGTTGGTTAGCCAAAGAGAATATGCATTGTAAATATAACCATCAACCCCAGGGAAATCAATTGTTTCTTAGAAAATGCCTGTGTCAGATTTCAAAAGCATGACTTAAAATTTAAAGAAAGTTGTGAAATAGTCTTAAAAGTGTTTGGTACATCGGACAGTATCCCCAGAGATTTCCCTGGTTCTATCATCAGCATTCCAATGGTAAGGAAGGAAGGACTTTAATTCTCATTCGTACTGCATCTGACATCAAGGCACAGTGATTCCAAGTCCTACTCAGCACCAGGAACTTGGCACTCCCCTCATGTTTGGGGTTGGGGGGATGTTCACATTTACAAGTACCATTCTCTTTGTCTACAAGCTAACCAACCAATAAGAAGAGTTAGTCTGTGCAATGCAAATGAGCTAGTCTAGATGCAACCCAGTCAAGGTGTGCATATACCTTTTTTGTTTCTTTTTAAACTTTTCTTCTTCATACCTTGGTAGGGAAGAGTTATTTCAGTAAATGCACGTTATGAGATTAACAAAAACTAAAAAAAAAGGCACTGAAAATATAAGTTTGCAGGCATAAGTATTTAACAAAGTATTTAACACACAGTAGAGAGAGAGTAAAAACTGACTCGAGCCTGGTGTGGATATATTAAAAACTAAAATTCCAGATTAACAGATAAAAAGACTTTCTAATATACAACAGCACTATGGTGCTGATATTTCTACCAACAGCCCTTCACCAAGTCTTTTCAGAAGTTAGGTAGAAATAAGCGAATTCTGAAAACAGAGTAAGTCCCACTCACTGGAAAATATTATGAGAAGCTGATTAAATAATAGTTTATTTCTCTAGCAGTAAGATATGATTTTTTCAACATGACGTATTTACTCAAATTTAGAGAATGTTCTTTAATAATGACTATTTAGCCAATCATCAATTAAGACTATAAACAGTACTTAAACCTATAAAATCATTCAAAAACAGAGATCATTTATCCCAGTTCTTTGAGCAACAATCCAAAGAAAACAGCAGGGCATGGTGGCGCACGCCTTTGATCCCAGCACTCGGGAGGCAGAGGAAGTGTATCATTGTTGAGTTCAAGGCCATCCTGAAACTACATAGTGAATTCCAGGTCAGCCTGGCTAGAGCAAGACCCTACCTCAAAAACAAACAAAAAGAAAACAAGGAAAGCAATGGAAAACAGCTTCTTCCTCTACTTCTTTGTTGCTGTATTTGTCATAAACTATAAGGAGAGAGAATGAACATCAACACCACTGAAGACATGGCGGGAAACGTACTGCCTGATGCACTCTGGGATGCCGACGTACTCCATGGGGACGAGCTCGGCCAGCTCAGCTAGGTTAAAGACGTATCTAATTTTCTGGCTGAATTTTGAGCTATGGAAGAAAATAAAAAGTTATCTCAGCATTTTTGATTAATGAAACTGACAAACTTATAGAAGGAGTTATGTTTTGAAGTCAAGGTCTCTCAATTACCTGATGAAAGGTCTTGTAACAGCCAGCAGTGTTCTGATGAACCAGGAGGGATGGACAATAATTAGAGACTTTAGGTTCTTCCGTAACCTGGAGTTATAAAGAAGGAAAGACTGGAATTTCTACAATGTCTAACACCAGCAGTTAGGTAAGCATGGGTATGTTTACAAAGAATAATTGAAAATGGTCATCAAAAGTTTTCATTTAAATTGACTCTTTTACAGAAAAGAAAACGTGTCATTGAATTCTGATGGTCCCTCCTATGCTGTGAAGTAAGTTCTACTTCATTTGGCCAAATTGATGTCTCCTTTAGCCTGATTTTAAATGTATCCTAGCATCCAATCTGGTCTTCAGATCTGTTAGCCAGGGAAAGAAGTGATACTGAATGGGACGGAAACTTTTCTTGGGGCCACGAGCCTGGCAGCTGGCGGTGAGGGGCTGAGGGGGGGAGGGCAGGAGTTCAGGATCAGCATGGACTACATAGTAAGTTTGAGGGTATCTTTTTTTCCTTTTGGTTTTTCGAGGTAGGGTCTCACTCTAGCCCAGGCTGACCTGGAATTCACTCTGTAGTCTCAAGGTGGCCTCGAACTCAGCAATTCTCCTACCTCTCTGTCTTACTATATCATTTTTCAAGAATGGGCAGAAGTTGGTACTAATTTCTTCAA
Source organism: Zapus hudsonius (assembly GCA_004024765.1). Taxonomy (NCBI): domain Eukaryota; kingdom Metazoa; phylum Chordata; class Mammalia; order Rodentia; family Dipodidae; genus Zapus; species Zapus hudsonius. Next base: position 31,680 of record PVHP010015145.1, read on the forward strand.
CATCATGAAAGGCACTGACTCTGCAGGACTGTGTGGGGGAGGGGAGAAGTACACAGAGGGAGAAACACATGAATCAGATTTAATTACCATTAAGCTTTAAAATTTTCACTAAAAACTAAGCATTATCTTAGGCTGCTGCTCAAGTGACCAAATTAAAACTCATTTGCCATATGCTTTTGAACATAGATAAAGTGATCAGGAAGGATATACAGTGTGGATACATGCGCGCGTGTGCACGCGCGCACACACACACACACACACACACACACACACACACACACACAAATGTAATTTTAGAACAACAGCTAGTGTTATGTTTAGTATGAATATAAATCGATTAATGTGCCTGAGTCCGTAAAGCTAATTTGAATTAGCCATAGCAAAAATCAAACCAACTGGAGGGCTGAATTTCTTTCCATTAATGTGAATTAGTGTAGACAACTAATTTTCAAGAGAATATATGACAGGAGTTTGTTCCAAAGAAAATACACAGTTAAATTAGCACTATCGGGCAACACTCAAAGTGTAACAGGAAACATCCTGTCTCCATCCTTTTCTAAGATTCCAATGGCAGCAATGTGCTCCAATGGCCTGAGGAGAAATGAAGAGGAAACCAACGTTTGTTCTGAAGAACTAACATTACTCTTTAGGAAGTGGATCTGAATTCATTTCCCTCATGGCATTCTAAATGCTGTCTTTAGGGAACAAAAACATTATGCAAGTGAAAAGTAGATTGAAGAAATGGATATGGTATCTTGAAAGGCATTGTCACCGAGAGTGGCTTTCAGCCTATATCTACATTACCTTCTATCGATCTGCTGGTAGCATTTCCTGAGCCACCCCAGACTGGGCATTTTTCTTCGAGTTGTTGCACCGTTTAAATAAACTATCATGTAGTTCTCTGCTACTAACAGCTCCAAAGTGCCAATAACGTATCTGTGAAGACAAATTAAGTTATGCCTTGAACATCACTTTGTAAAACTGAACTGGGTCCCCAAATTCATACAAGTCCCTTCTCTCCCTAACAATAAGAGTAAGCACAATTACAGATTTAAACCTGCAACAGACATGCTTACATGAAACAAAATTATACTGTAATTTTTACAAGTTAAATGATGCTATATGAGGGAATTTTTCAAAATTGAACAATGGAGAAAGTACAGCATGGTAACTGTTGAAGTGGGTGACTGACACATGAAAAATCAATGTATTTCTCTTTATCTTTGTGTAATTTCAAACATTCCACAATAACAATTTACTAAACTACAGGAACTCGAGGAAATGAATGACTGGAAATATAAGAACCCGAGGCGGCTTGTGACACTGAGTTCCTAGGGACAAGTCACATGCTTTTGAGATATAAGCCACCAATGTGTCTGAAAATAGGAAGATCATCTGAAATATATTTTTAAATTTTAAAATGGCATTTCCTTTTCTTTTAATTGGAAAACCAGTTTCACATTGTCAGAGAATCAAGTCATAAGGTTTCAGAGCTGGGAGCACACACATGTGCACACAGCTCAGAGCTGGGAGCACACACATGTGCACACAGCTCAGAGCTGGGAGCACACACATGTGCACACGGCTCAGAGCTGGGAGCACACAGGAGTGCACATGCCTCAGAGCTGGGAGCACACACATGTGCACACGGCTCAGAGCTGGGAGTACACATGTACACTGCACATCTCTTATTGCTCCTGTCACAGCTCCAGTGCTGAGGACTGAACTGAGCTCTTTGCAGGCCAGACAAGTGCTGTGTTCCTGAACTGAAGACAGGGCCACTAAATTGTCCAAGTTGGCCTTGAACTTGCACTGTAGCTCATGCAGGCCTTGAACTTGGGATCCTAATTTAGCCTCCTGAGTAGCTGGGATTAAAGACTTACACCACCTGGCCCTTTATCATCTTTATAATTTTTACATAGCTCAAGTTCTCTTCCTCAAACTAGAGTCTAGTTAGCTCTGAATTCTGCCACAGCAATTTTGGTTAAGATATACTTACTTAAAGAGATTGTCCATCAGGTATCTATAGTTGGGTTGACCACTTTCCGGCATAAAACAGACAGCAAACACAACAATGGCATTTAATCCGTCTCCGTAATAGCCTGAAAAAGAAGTCGAGGGTAAAGCCCCCAGCATGACTGTTCTCTAAACATGCTTTAGAAGTATAAGGCTGACAGAAAAGTGTCTTCAACAAGCATAGTGAAGGAGCAACAGATCCAGTGATGAGGCCCAGCACACAGAGCACCAGAGGTCAGTGTTTGTTCTCACACAGCTGGCCACTAAAGCAAACACTTGGTAAGATCGCCTCAGACATTAAAACCATGGGGAGATCATATCTTGGACACAATTATTGGGGGGCAATTAAAAATGTGTTTCAACTGCAATCTTTAGATGCTGTCAGTCACCTCTAGTGTTTGTAAGTGTGCCCTGAAAAGGCATGGGCATGAAGAACCTTAGGGTCTTTACCAGCTTCTTAATCCTCAGTCACAGAACATTCTAAATATAACCCAACATGGAACCTGCTGTGATTATTTTCACTAAGAAAAACAAGCGCTGTTTCTGAAAGACATCAGGCAGGTGTCCCAACTTGACGGCTACCCTCCTTTTGCCTCTCTGATCCAGATCTCCCTTCTTTCTTCATGAGGACAGGAAACCAGGCAGAAGGACGTCACTACAAACACTCAAGCAATGGCTTTCACATGAATGAGGACTGCAGAAAGCAGCAGGGGAATGCACTTGGCAGAGTCAATGTAGTGGAAATGATTCTATGTGAAAAAGAAAAAAATCCAGCCCACTCCAACTATCTGACCAGCTGGCCAGTACTGGGACTTAGGGGACATGACACACCAAAGGAGTCATTACGTTTTGATTCCTACTCACATTCTGACACTATCTGCACAACACCTATGTAATGCCTATCTAATGCAGTCAGACTGACAGGAGGTACAACCTGCCCTCTCACAGCTCTAGGTAAGTGTCTATCTATGACAGTCAGACTGACAGGAAATGCAACCTGTACTTTCATAGCTTGCTTGACTTGTGCATTTTCTAAAGGAATGAGTGATCATTTTACTATTTCTGTATATCCCACAAATTAGCAAAGTGGGTATTCTTTAAGAAATAGTTCTCTACTAGAGCTGATGATATGCTCAGTGGTTTAAGGCACATTATGATTTACGTTAAAGCCCAAGTTTTACAGCACTTAAGAAAAGCCTTGCATAGCAATACTCTGGCAGTCTTATTCAGAACCCAAGCCCAATGCTCATTAACTGGTGGAAGGGTAAGCAAATCTAGTTTATTTAGCAATGAAAGGAATAAACTATGGACACAACCAACGGCATGGATGAATGTCAGAAATAAAGCACGCAGAAGCATATGCTGAAGGATTCATTCCAGCCAGGCAATGTCTACGAGACTAAGCTGGTCATGGGGTAGACATCAGAACAGTGGAGAAATATTAAGAGTTTCTTGAATAAATCATGGGGTGAGGCACTTCCTCAGCAAACTCTTTGTACTTTCTGAGCTAAAATAGACACATATAAATGATTTCCTTTTTCTTTTCTTTCTTTTTTTTTTTTGGAGACAGGCTGACCTGGAATTCCCTATGTAGTCTCAGGCTGGCCTTGAACTCACAGTGATCCTCCTGCCTCTGCCTCCCGAGTGCTGCTATGCCTGCCTATAAATGATTTTGAAATGCAGATTTCATCTTTTTACCTCAAACCTTATATTCTTAAAATGAGATAATTTTATTACTCTTTCAACATAACAGAGTATCTACCAAATTGTTTGGAGAGCATCTAGATTTATGCTACGTCATGAGGAGAATCTGCACTCTACCTCCGTGGCTGATGACTCTCTTGTAGGGCTCGATTGCCTTCATGTCCACCCTGTGGTCCTGCTCGCCAATCCTGAACATACGCCAGCGCCGGCCGTCTTCCTTCTCCTCGGCTGCTGTGTATTCCGTAACTGAGTCTTTCCTAATTACTTCAGTAGTTTTGGGTTTTGGAAGATCATCTGTTAAAATTTTTTGAATTACAAAATGTTACTTGTACAATAAAGATCCAATTATGCGTTAACCACTTCACTATCCAGACTATTCAGAGTTTTGATTTTTGTGCTTTGAGTTGGTGTTTTGCTATACTGCCTAGGCTGGCCTCAAATTTCTGAGCTCAAGTAATCTCTTGCTTCAGCCTCCCAAGTAGCTGGGAGTACCTGTGGAATTTAAGATACCTCTTCCACAATACAGGAAAAGGCCTGCTCTTACTTAAGGCCAATTTATGTCTTTGGGAATTGGTTTACTAAAGCTTTCTACTGCCCAATTCAGCAAAGCCACAGTGCAATGTGTAGCCAAACATTCAGGAAAAATAATTCACAGAGCCATCAAGATCTTACAACGGCCCTACAATGTCTTTCCAGAATCCACTTCTGATAATACTGTCCATGATAGTTACTACGACAGGTTAGTAAAGTAACTACCTTAGAACCAATTGTTTTTTTTTTTTTAAATTGTTGTTGTTTTTTAAGCACATAAATTAATTCCAAAACACTGTAATCCAAGATAGGAAGTGGTTAACTACCCAGTGATCATTTCTCAGTTGATCAGCTTTATAAAGCAGAAATGTCTTATTTTGAAGAACACATGCAAAGGTTTACTTAAATTAGCAGCCAAAGCACCAATGATCGGGTGTAATTTATGTTTGCAGATTGCAGTTGAGCTGGTTTCAAATGCAGTGATGATTTTCAGATTTAGTAGTGCAGTCCTTACCAAAGACGGGGGAGGGAACCTACTGCATGTTAGTTGTTTCCAAGACAAAGCTGTTAACGGAAAGTATCCTTCCAGGAAATGACTACAGCAGCATTGAAGAAAGAAGAGACAAAACACACAGGCAGAACTGTTTCAGTATCTTTATAAAACACTACTCATCACTGGACTGCTTGCTCAGCCAGAAAAACAGGGAAGAAAAAAGGAACCAAAGGTTCACTCTCTTCATTCTCATCAAATGCCCCATGCTGAACTCTGCTTTCAAGTCAGACGGTTTTGAAGATGGTGTATGTAAAGATGAACAACTTCATGAAGGCACTGTAGACACTACTGTCTAACCCAAGACAGCAAGCAAAGCAAGACACACCATCCCTTCCAATCCACATAATTACAACGATAACATGAGTTTGGGAGCAAGGAGTGCACGTTAAATAAAGTTGGTAATTTCAAAGTGGAGCATCACCAGGCAAACTTACTTAACAATTGCCCCCCAGAACCTCCCTCAGCAGGCCCTATCTGAAAACCCTTGGCTACTTCTAACACACTCTCTAGTTTTTAAGGCTTTTCCTTAATCAACTGAAAAGGACCATGCTGAAATTATCAGAGAAGTCTGAAGCAACTGAAAAAAACAAAACTTTACCAGCACTGGGACAGAAAGAAAAACAAATAAAGCCACCTTTATAATCTACTATAAACTTTACCAAAAAAAAAAAAAAAAAAAAAAAGTACACAGCTGCTATTTTTTCTACTATAACCAGTTTTGAAAGTCATTCAAGTATTTGTAGAATCTGCTATTTTTCTAGTAAACTTATGAACTTTAGAATAAGATTTCAAACACAATCCCTTAACACACTGGATTCTAGCAGGCTCCACGACTATAGTGTAGCACTTATCCTACTTTTCCTAAAGAGAATGCCTCTGTAAAGCACACATGCGTAAACATTCATTAACAAAGATCAGATGAAAACAGTAAGCGGTTACCTTCCCACTCGAACTCGTTGCTGTTCTCCGACGGGGTGTCTAAGCCGTCCAGGTCGATCTCCCCGCTCTCACCCCAGTCATCTGATAGCACGGAGCCGTCGCTGGGATCCAGCGTCAGGCTGAGGTCGGGAGCCATCAGCTTCTTGCGCACTTTATTTCCATTGACTTCTAGGGAGTCTGTGGCTGGAAAAACGATGCAAACAACACTGGTGGTTAATGTCCACTGAAGAGAAACAGGAAAGAAAATTCCACAGACTAATCAAAGTTGGGCTTTGACCACTATCGCTTCCACATTGCTGCAAGAGACCATGGAGGCGTCGGTCATTTGAAAGATGAGGCAAGTTCCTAGTCACTTGTTCTCACATAGGATCACCTTCCAGCTCCGTCAACATCTCCAAAATCCAATCCAGGGGCTTTTTTAAAAAAATATTTTATTTATTCATTCATTTTCAAGCAGAGAGATACAGAGAGAGAGAGAGAGAGAGAGAGAGAGAGAGAGAGAGAGAGAGAGAGAGAGAGAGAGAGAGAGAGAGAG
>PVHP010015146.1:0-37750 GCA_004024765.1 Zapus hudsonius
AGTGGGGATCTCCTTGCAGAGCTTCTCATTGACTAACTCTTGTTTCTGAAATTAAAATTTTGAGGGGAGCCAAGCATGTGGTGCATACCTCCAGGCACTCAGGAGGCATCAGATATAGGAGGATCACCGAGAGTACCAGGCCAGCCTAGGCTAGACTTAGAGCCAACATTGAAAAAAAAATAAACTAAACAATAAAATTTTGAGAGGAGTCTTTTTTAATCAGCACCAATAAGTGAGTTATTGCATGTCTTTCACAATTTTTCCATAACAAATTATAAAAATGAAAATGTTTTACAATAGGATTCAATTCAGCAATAAAGAACAATGGAATTATAAAATTTCCAGGGGAAATGAATAGACCTGGAAAGAATTAAGTGAAGTGACCCAAACTCAGAAAAACCAGAACCATGTGTTTTCTCTGAAATATGGATCCCTCTAGTATCGATATATATATGGGGGTGATGGTGTTAAAACCTATAACGATAAAATAGTAACCCAAAATGACTATAAGAGATGAACCAAAGGAGGAGTGAAGGAAGGGAAAAAGTAAACAGAAGAGGAGAAGAGAAGCTATTCGTGGGGTGGGAGGAGAAGAGTGGGTGGGGGACACTCAGAAGAGAAGAGGAGATGAGGATTAATTAAAACAAATTTGGGGACTGGAGAGATGGCCTCCCATGTTTAAGGCACTTGCTTGCAGCACCTAACAACCTGGTTCATTTCGCCGCATAAAGCCAGATGCTCAAAGTGACACAGGTGTCTAGGGTAGTTTGGAGAGGCTGGAGACCCTGGTGAGTCCAGTCCATTAGCTCGATCTGTCTCCCTTCTCTCTCTCTCTCTCTCTCTCTCTCTCTCTCTCTCTCTCTCTCTCTCTCTCCCTCTCTCTCTGATTGAAAATAAAATCAAAAAATAACCTGTGCATGAAAAAGTGAGATAGAACATACACACCCTGGATTTCTAACTAAAATTTAAAACAAATGGCAAAACTGCAATCTTTTAAAAATATTTAATATTTACATATTTATTCTTGTGTGTGTGTTTGTCACTGTATGTGTGTGTGTGTTTGCCTCTGTGTGTATTTGTCTCTCTGTGTGTGTATGTGTGTGTAGTGTGACTGTATGTTGGTTTGCCTGTTGGTATAAGCCAATAGACACTTGGGTGGAGGCTAGCCATGGATCTTGGGTATCTTCCTCAATCTATCCACCTAGTTTATTGAGACAGGTGCTTCACTGAGCCCAGAGTTCACCCACTGGGCTTGCTCTGAGGATCTACCTGTCTGCCTATCCAAGTGTACACTATGGTACCTCCCATGTATGTGTGTTCTGAAACCTGAAATGTCTTGGGCCCCTAGTCATACACATGGCTAGAAGCTACAGCAGGGCTCAGAGAGAGTAGGAAACTCCTAGAGCTACAATTATTCTTGTGAGTTTTTCAGTTATGTAAGTCAAACCTGCTTCACCAGAAACAACAAACAAAGCAAATATGGTCTTTAAGTTTTTTGGCCGTGGGAAAGGAAATGTTTCCATAATGAAATTATACCCTGGGTGTTCTCCAGAGGTCCATGGAACTCTTCCTAAGGCTTGGGTTGGAAAACAGAGCTGATTACATGACTAGACTATTTTGAATATTGCTGCAGTAAGCAAGGGTGTACAAGTATTTCTGGTGTAGGTTGATTTAGAGTCCTTTGGGTAAATACCCTGAAGCTAGGTCATATGTTAGTTTTATTCTTAGTTGCTGTGGGGAAAAATAAAACATTGGATTTCTATAGGGGTTGTGAGCATTTACAAACTATACCACCATCTGAATGCAACAAGAATCTCCAATCTCCAGAGAGCATCTGTCATTCATTCTCTTCATGATGGGCATTCTCACTGACATAAACTCTCATTGTGGCTTAATGTGCATTTCACTGGTGGCTGAGAGAACTGAAGATTTTAAATTTGCATTCAATCAATGAAGGATTGCATGTTCATTTCTCTAGATATTTACTTTTGTGCTTATCTGATTTAAAAAAAATATTTTATTTTATTTGCAAGCAGAGAGAGAGAGTGAAAATGGGTGCACCAGGGCCTCTAACCACTGCAAATGAACTCCAGACACATGCACCATTTTTTTCTGGCTTCATGTGGGTACTGGGGAGTTGAACCCAGGTCTTTAGACTCTTCAGACAAGCGCTTTAACCGCTCAGCCATCTGAAGATAGGTTGTTTGAATTTTTGTTTTTTAGATTTTTTTTGAGCTTTTTGATATTCTTTTGATATGTATTTGCTGAGAGATGCATAATGGCTAAAGATTGTTCCCTTTCTGTAAGCTGCTTCTGCTGAAATAATTGTTTTTCTTTTTATACAGAAGCCTTGTAATTTCAATGCTTTTTTTTTCAAATTCCTGCTATTACCTGAGATATTGAAGTCCATTTCTGCAAAATTTACTGCCTGCGTCTTGAAGTTTTATCTCTGTGCTTTCCTCTAACACATTCGAAGTTCCAGATACCGTGTTAAGGTTTTTTATCCATTCAAAATTTATTTTTGTGCAGGGAGAGGAGAAACTAGTTCAATTCATCTATAAATGAATAGACAGTTTTCCAAGTCTCATTTGTTAAAGGGGCTGCATTTTAACCAATGTGTATCTTAGAAATCTTTGTCGAAATTGAACAATCCTTTATTCAAATCATTGATCTATATGGGGTTATGTCAATATCAGGCAGATTTGCTTCGCCTTCCTGTGACATTTGTTACTTCCATGTGGGTTTTATGATTTTCCCTACTTTTAGTAAACATTCTAAAAATTTCAAAAATGGGAATTCAACAAAGATGTTCTCATACAAAAATGTATTTGTAAAAGACATGCATATAGAAAGATACTTATTTAAAGATTAATATATTTCAAAGATCTCTTTTGAGACATCTTGAAAATTAATAAATATTGAATGAAATAAAAACTCTTGAACTTGTGTGAAAGTTAACCAAAAACACCACCAGGATACATCCCCCTAAGCATGAAAAGTTACTGAAAGCCTTGCTCCTCCATTCCTGTGTTTTCACCTGTGAACATCTCAGATGAGATAAAAACCTATTGTATATTCTTCTCCTCAGTATATTACCAAGTAACAAATCCTCTTTCCAACACACAAGCCAGCCCAAAACCCCCAGATATTTCCCAAGCAACCCATCCTCTGCTTACAAGGCAGACTAAAAGACCTCATCACATACATTCAAATTTACCAGTCCGCTGCAATATGATTCTTAGTTTTCATCTCCAAGTCTATACAATCTTTGATAAAAGTCACTTAGTCAACCTGCTCAGGACTCCTGGCTTGGGAGCTGTTATGTTTTACTTTCCCATTGAGTTTTGCTAATAAACCCTTTTTCACTTTGCTTTTCTACTGAGGCCAAACTTGTCATTCCTCATGGAATAGTGAAGGACTCAGAGATCAATGACACATCACACATCTTATCAAAGGACAAGGTAGCATGACACAGACAGAGGCAAGCAGAGAGATAATCAGATATAAGTAAGAACTCTCCCTTTCCTAACCAGGGTATGAAGGAGAGACAGAATTGCAGATGTCTTCAAACCAGGCCACAGGACAAAAACAGAGACTCAGGTGTATAAAGAGAGAACTGATTTGCTCATGGACTCAAGGGGCTGAGTATGAAGTTCCAAGATCTTACAGGTTTGTGGACTCAGGAGGCTGACCCAGATAAGCTTCCCAGAGGAAGAAGCAGGAAGCTCCTGTTGGCAGGAGTTTTGCTACCAGCCTTTTTGGATGGACAGGATCAGATACAAGCTCCAGTCTTGTCAAAGTCAGCAAGGAGACATCTGGGCTCCACACCTGACTTAATTGCCTGAAAGAAGCTAACTTTCTCATGTCTCCTTCAATAACTTGTATTCATCCAGCTCTAGCCTCTCCTTTCCTGATCACTCAAGGAGCAGGAGGGATTGTAAGAACCCTTTCAAAGAACTTGGAGGACTAAACACAGGGGAAAAACAGAGACTCTGATCACCAGCAAGCCCAACCAGGCATAACCCCCCTTTTTTAACTTTTGAAACACACTATTTTAAAGGATGATATGTACTTTACCTTTCCTTCAGTATCAAGCAGCAAACAGGGATCCGCTAACTGCCTTGATTTAATATTTTCTCTTTTTTTATTGGCCTGATGTACATTTATCTCAGGACTAAGAATAGCTTGGTATGACTTCATAGCCTTCTGCCTGTTTTTCTTAGTTTCTCCACACACTGAACATTTAATTAGTGTCTCAGATAGGTCTTTAAATATTAGCTCCTAAATACTCTGGAATCATAGTAATAACTTAGATTGCAGCCATCCTATAGAGATTATAGAATGCACTGATAAAATATATTAGTGTAGCCCTTGCCTTCCAAAGGATTTAAGAATTTTATTTTGCTAGTCCAAAACTTTGTTTGATATTCAATATACCTTCAGTTGACTTTATCTGATTAAATTGATCGTACATATACAAGATACTAAAAAATACTGTTTTTTGTATTTCACATGAAATGATTCCTTGTTTTCTAAATTATTTTGAAAATGCAAGTAGTGGGTTATAGCTCCATTTAGTGATAGAAGTTTACAAGTGCATCCTCTCTAACTCATCTGTGGATAACTTGTACTACCTAGAACAATGTAAATACTAGATAAGTAGTTTTACTTTGTAGGGAAACTGACACCAACACAAAATTGTTATTTGCACAGCAATTTTGTTATAGAAACCACGACTAGTGGACTTTTTAAACCTTCCTAGGTGGAAGTCACAGATATGGGATAGAGGTCCCTGTGCCTGTGTGTGTGTGTGTGTGTGTGTGTGTGTGTGTGTGTGTGTGTGAGTGTGTGTAGAAATGAAACATCTACTATGTAGCAACTACTTGACAAAGAATTTAAGAAAAAAATACTGAAGAATCAGTCTATGTAGTCAAGTCTTTCGTAATCTAATGAGAAGTGTGGGAATCAAACCACTAAACAGTACAGGATGGACATCACATCTCTGAGATGTGTACAAGCCTTGTGGAATGGGATATAGACATGTGACTTTACTTTCGAGGTGCACAACCTAAGCGAAACACAAATTTAAAGTGCATGTTTTTCCTTATCAATTAAAAAGTGAGAGGTCATATTTCCATGAAGATAAAAACTAGTTCAATTAACTATGTTATGGACATACATGGAGAATTGAATATATTTGTTACCCACAGAATTTGAATTTTTTTTAAAAAACTGGTTACAAAATATTCTAGAAAAAGTAGATCATGGAAGACAAAGTACACATTCCATTAATACAACACCTTATTTTTACATACTATCTAAAATTTGAATATCCATTTTTTATGTAGTATATTTAAGAAGCTAGGAAGGTATTTTAAAAGACACCAACATGGTTTGATCATGGAATTGAGAACATAGGGATAATAATATCCCTGTAATCATGCAGTTGTATCATAATACTCCTAACCTTCAGTGTCCACAGGGTATCAAAATAGCTATATCATGTCAATACCTTCCTTGCCACAGGTGAGTGACATTGAAATCAAAGCAAACATTTGCATGAATGCCAAATCCAAATGCATTCTAGCTTGCATTTTCTTTATATATACAGTTCCAGATATCTACTTTAAAAATATTTTTATTTATTTATTTGCAAGCAGAGGGATAGAAAGAAGAGAGGCATACAGACAGAATGGGTGCACCAGGGCATCCAGGCACTGCAAATGACCTCCAGATGTATGAGCCACTTTGTGCATCTGGCTTTATGTGGGCACTGGAGAATCAAACTCAGATCATTAGTCACTGCAGGCAAGCACTTTAAACACTGAACCGTCTCTCCAACCCCAGATATCTACTTTTCAGATAAGCAATTGTAGAAATTCTTTCTTTGTATGTTAGTTTGTGAATGTCTTAGAATCAATCTTAAGTTATCTATGTTATCTAAAAGACCATGCAAGCAAATAGTCTGTTATATGAAAGAATAAAGGATTGCTATATAAAAATATATAGAACCTTGTATAATGCAAACTAATTTTGAATAAAAGCAAGAAAAATATTCTTCCTCTGTAAAAAAACTGCATATATTTGTTAAAATATACCTTGGAAAGAAAAGCAGACTTATTGTCATTTATCATACTGTGAGTTATTGAAACTATGTTAAAATTCATGTGTTGGTATAATACAGAATATTACATTATACATAATAAAATAATGCTGATCTTATCCTCATCCATCAAGTATTTAAGTAGCCTGAGTGCTGTCTCAGTATTTTATCTAGCTTCTCAAATAAGTATAAATTGAAAGAAATATTGTATTACAACATTTATTTTAATGATACATGAGAAATAAAAATATCTAAAGAATTATGTGTCTAAACTACTGGAAACAAAAACAGAATGTATGATGGGTCTCTCAGGATTCTGAAGAAGCACCTTCATCAATTAGAGTAACTAGTTGTCAAAACATTGGCAACACAATGCACACCATTGGCACCCAGGCCACTGATCACCATTCACACACCTGTATCATTGACTCCCTGTTATGGTTTGAATACCTGCATCCTTCTCTTGCATACGGTGAAATCTAACCTTGAAAGTGATGGCGTGGGTGGTGGGGGATGTGTGGGTGGTGATTGGGTCCTGAGGGTGGAGTCCCTTTGAAAGGATTCAGTACCTGAGCATTGCCTTGCCTTATAGATGAAGCCAGGACACAGCAAGGAGGAACCAGGTATGGACCAGAGGTGTTAGATTCCACAGCACACAAGGAATCTTTAAGTGCCTGTTCTCAAATTCTGATCCTCCAGAACTGTAAAAAGTAAATTTCTCTTGTTGGAAATGTACTCAATGATAGAAGCTAGAACAGATTAAGATGATCTACTATCCAATTTAAAAATCTAAGGTGAACATAGATGAGATGTACATATCTTATATAACCACATTTTCAGCACAACATATTATTTCAAAAGTAATAAGGCAATTTAGCTCTAAGAGCACTTTGATTCTTTTAGCCTTCAATTATAATTCCTTAGTAAGGCATATTGAGAAAATAATTTCTTTAAGTGATAGGGATAATTATTATTTTTATTTGCCCAAACCTTTCTTAATAAACTGAAAACTTTGGGGCTGGAGAGATGGCTCAGCAATTAAGGCACTTGCCTGCAAAGCCTATTAACTCCCACTTGTTTCTCCAATACACAAGTGAAGCCAGATGCACAAAGTTGCCCATGCATCTCAAATTGTCTAGAGCAGCCTCTTGTGTGCCCATTCTCTCTCTTCCCACCTCTTGCTTTCTGCTTGCAAGTAAATAAAAGTATTTTTAAAAACTTCAAATCAAGACAGTACATGTCTGATAGGTTACAGTTACACACATGTGCCTTTACCTTATGAGTTTGTGTGGTTCTGAGCACATTAATTACACACCATGGACATTCATCCTGACACAGTTATTCACATTACACACTATTCCAAACACAATGGAACTATCTTCACTTTTTTGTTATGCTGAATATAAGTTGTTCCTAAATTGTTATGCACCCTGCCATCTTTGTATTTGAAGCCCTCAGTGTAAAAGTCAGTGTTTCCTTTAAACAAAAGAGGCTTCATTTGCTGTGACACAGACCAGGCAGTCCTGAAACCAGAAAATCAAGGTTAAAGCAACAAGCCTAAAATCTTATTGTTACTCTTATGATTAGGGTAACAAACTATTGCTGTCAAACTCATGTTGGAATTGTGTTTCTCTGTGTAAAGTTTACTTTGTGCTACTTAACATGTTCACAAATTCTGTTGGTTTTGATGCTCAAATTTAATCTCCTTAAATAACAAAGGACATTGTTTAAAATGAGGAGCCCTTGTTTCATGGTTGCTACTGAGGCAGTACAAAATAAGATTGCAGTCAGGCATAGTGATACCTCCTGAGTAGGTTTTTTTTTTTTTTTTCCTTAGAATAGTTTTAGCTATCCGAGGTCTTTTGCCCTTCCAAATAAATTTAGAGATTATTTTTTTCTATGTATGTGAAGAAAGAGGTTGGGATTTTTCTCAGCATGGCATTGAATCTGTAAATCGCTTTTGGCTGGATTGCCTGCCAATTGTTTAACCCAGGACAAACCAGTGACACAGACACCAAAGATTCTAAACACATCCTCAAAGAGAAGTACAGAGGCCCCTAAGGCCTCAACAACAAAGCAGCCTTAATACTCACCCACCATGACTCAGGGAACTGAGTGGAAGAGGGGGCGGAAAGAGACATGGTGGGCGGAATATCCAGAGACATTGCCCACCTCAGTAACAACTTCAAAGGGGAGTGGAACTGGGTTGACTCCTAGGCTGATCACAATCCCCTACCCCATGGACTGATCAGACTGCCCATGGAAGAGTATATCCAACAGACCGGGGACAAGGAAGAGGGAAACAGGTGAATGGGAAACATCAACATATTAATCCCTTATTAAGTGTATCTAAGTATGGATAACAAATATATATATATATATATATATATATATATATATATATATATATATATATATATATATATATATATTAAAAAAGAAAGAGTGATATTAATTTTTTAAAAACTCAATATGCTTTAGGCAGATATTTTCAGAAAAAATAACCAGTGTGAATTGATTCAAAATACCAAATATAGAAAATAAAACAAAATATTGCAAATATTTTTAAAAAATGAAAAATAAGTTTGCACAGTTAGGGTGAGAAGAAATGATGGAAGAACAAAAGGTCAAACAAAAATAAAGACAAAAGAAAAAAGATAATACAATATAATATAAGATAATTTATATATATATATATATATATATATATATATATATATATATATATGCATGCACATAGTAGTTTTTTCTGAATTCTTCAATATGAGTTTAGGGAGCTTTTGTGTCTAATCTTGCCTAAGCATTTCTTTCTTTCTTTATTTTTTTAATATATATTTATTTTCCATAATGAGTTACATTATTTAGTGGGCAAACCATGCGTTGTTATCCCGAATTCCCCAATTCCCCCCCTCCCCATCCCTGATCAGTTGTATATCCTCCTCCGTGGGCTGTCTGTATTAGTCCTTGTGGCAAGGGATTTCTTTATTTTTTATACTTATTGGTTTGCGACTTAATTAATTAATACCTCACATCAAATATTTTTGTATGCCTTTTATGTAGACATCACCATAGAAAACAAAAAAATGAGGTGCAGTAAATAGTACATATATACTCTGACAATTATTTAAATAAATTTTTATTGAGTAGTTTTGTTTTTTGTACCTACAAACATTCTGAATGTCATTTCTTAGTTTAATTACTATCAATGTGAAGAGTAAAATACATTATAAAATAGTTACCAAGAAAATGATTGGCATTTAATATTAATGGCAGGAACTTAAAGTCAGAAATGTAGCAGGTAGCTAGGTTTTATAAAAAAAATACTAGTAATAATTTTTATCTTCTCTTGTCTGTCCGTATATAAATATTGATTCAGTGAGACCACTTGGAAAGTAATAAAAATCTTAAATACAATGAAAGGGCCTAGGTTGATAATTAACAACCTAGAAAATGGAGGTGAAGACGTAGAATAATATAGTGGGTAAAAGTTTGGAATTTATAATGTACTTTCTTTATTCTGGATTTCAACTGTTCTACTTGCTGGATGTCTGTTCAGAGGCATAGCAGTCAGTCTATTTTCAGAGTTTATTTTCATGCAATGCTTTTTTAGTTGGTACCCTCGAGGAATGAGATGGCAAATTTAAAAAAAAAAAAAAAAAACAGGACCAAACTTTGAATTGTAATTTATTAAAAACCATCAAAGTTCAAAAGACTTAGACCAGGATTTTCTGGTATATTCAGGAAACAAAATTGAATGGATAAAAGTCCTTCATTTTAGAATAACCATTATCTGGCTAGTACCACAACTCAAGGGTGATCTGGAAGAAGCAGCTGCACCTTTATGCAAAGCAGAGGGAAGCTGAGTTGTCTCACAGTTTCACACTAACCCTGACATCAATTTCTTCACCTCCACGTGGAATGTGCAGTTTTATCAGTCTGTACATATGGATTGAGTTAAGACTGTCTTTAGGGGTTGGGAAATTAGCTCAGTTGGTAGTGGGTTTGCCTGGCATGCTCGAAGCTTTGGGTTTGCTCTCTAATACCATATAATCCTAGCCTGGCACCACATGTCTGTTATGCCAGCAATGGGGAATTGTTCAGGGGAATTTGAATTTCAAGGTCATTCTCGGCTGCATTGTATATTTGAGGCCAGCCTGAGATACTTAAGATTTTTTTTTTTTTTAAATCTCCATTCCTGGTTAATTGTTTATATGTTAACACGAAGATTCTATTAGTTTAGCAGATTTTATTAATGATGTTTGATTAACAAAGTACCATTTTGAAACATTCAATATTTAAAACACAAGTTTGTGAGTTTAAGAATTTTTAGTTTATCCATTTTCCTTTTATGCCCCTAGACAATTTTTTTGCTGATTATTATGAAAAAAAATAATATGGACATGAATGATATGTTATAGACAAGGAGAATTCTTCAGTTTTGAAATTTACTACTGGAAAATACTATTTCAACTGTTTGTAATAATTATATATTTTTATCAATAAACAGTATGACATATAAATTTTTAATTTTATTGGTATATTGATTTATACTGATTATGAAAACTTGAAGCAGTTTCAAATAATTGGGTTTAATCCTTTTCATGTAAATTTAATACTGTTGAGATTATAAATAGGTAAAGCTATGTGTTAATTTTACAGTGAGGTAGTGAGAAAGATGTGAGGATACTGGAGGTCATTTGGGATAACAAAAATATTCTGAAATTTGAAGTGTTATATGACCTGGACAATTGCCTGGAATTTGCCTGAACTGTTGAGTTGGCTCAGATATAAGAAAGATATTGAAATTTACTTTTAAAAGGAACATATAGCAACAAATATGATTTTGTATGTGAAGAAAATAGGGAAATGCAAATGAAAGGTAGGGTGCAACATTTCACTTTGTCTTGTCAGAAGTGAGAAAGATCTGCTTTCAATTAATTTTTATTTTGTAATGTGAAATGAGAAAATGGATATCAGATGTCAGCTATAAACATGTTTAAAAACTTACCATTAGCAGGCTCCTTTTGTTATTTTTTCACATTTCTCTAAAACAATATATACATGGTTTATTTCTCCATCAGTTTTAAAATTAGCAAAATCAGCTCTAATCTGACAGATTTTCTTGTAACATATCTAAAACTAGAAAATCACCACAAAAGTTGGTGGCTATTTAGCTACAACTTTCTCCTTGAAATAAATATATTTAGGAATTAATTTCCATCAGAACATTCCATGCATAATGTATAGCATGAACAATTAATTTCTGCCGTTGGTGATAAGAGAACATAACTCTGGGGATTAAGAGCAAGAGCAACTATCTGTGAACTAATTATTGACCAGATTAATTCATATTTTCTTTCTTCAGATTGCTTTTAATTCTAGTGCATTCATACAAAGATAGTTCTATGGGTCTTTATGCAAGTAAAATTAATAATGTAATAAGTACCATAATATTTGTATTAATAACATGTTACTTTGAAATATTTTCTGTGCATTTGGTATAGCATATATGTTTGCATATATATGCATTTGTACATACATTCTTAATATAAGTTCAGGTATTTTCCGCAATAGTTTCATGCATTCTTGATATCACCATCATATAGATCAAGGTATCCAGGGAAAAGGTCATAAATATGTTGCCCAAGGTTACACAGCAGAGATGCTAGCAACTAGAAAATAATTAAAAGTAAACTTCACAGACCACTAAGACAGCATGCAAATGAGTTAAAGCTATGGAGATGCTCCAAAGTATTTCATATTGAAAATGTGATCATCTCCTCTTGTTTTTATGTAGTTTTACAAGTCTATGAATTTGTTCTTCTCAATAGACATGAAAATATTGTCAGTGTTATGTCTTGCTTCAATTGTGCTAGGATAAATACTTATCACTCTGGAACTTAATAGTACACTTCATATTTTAAAATATTAATGTTAATGAGTAGAAGGGATTTATTTGTTTAAACTACACTGATAGACATTTTAAGAACACCATAAATTATTATACTCAGTATTTTTTGCAAATGTTTTACACTAGAAAAGTGAAATCTCAAATTTAGATTGTAACTATAGAAAATAATAGCAATAATATGTGGTAATATATTCAGAATAGTTATTATCTTGAAAGAAATCATCAGGAAATAATGTGAACATTACAATGTGTTTTTTAAAATATTTTATTCATTTATCTATTTGCAGAGAGAGAGAGTAGAGACAGAAAGAGAGAAAGAGAGAGAGAGAGAGAGAGAGAATAGGTATACTAGGCCCTCTAGCTACTGCAAAAATCTCCAGAAGCATGTATCATTTTTGTGCATTTGACTTTATGTGGGCACTTGGGAAGCAAACCTGTTTTGTTAGGTATTTCAGGCAAGTTCCTTGAATCAGTGAGCAACCTTTCTATCCCACAACATATTTTTTTATTGAGATGAAACTCTATAGTATGACGTGGAATTCAAATGCATGGCTATTATTTTCACATCACTAAATTATTCATGAAGATTTGATCCTGAGATTGTCTACAGGTCATCAACATGCTTGTATTAATAAAACAGCATAACTTTATCAGCTCCCCACCTGGTATATTATATCAGAGCCTAAACAAACTAAAATGTTAATCTCAAATAATTCCCATATAGATTTGGAAAAACACTGAAAAATGTTTCCTGAACTAACCTGTTTTGAATAACATATTGATTCCACTTTGATACCCTAATGTGTCATGAAAATAAACATTCAGTTCATTACCAAATTCAGTAGAAATGAATTCATTATTACATCTATCCAGGAAGAATTCATTCCTCACTATGTGCTTGAAAACATTTGCATATACTCATAAATAGAGAAGTGCTGGTAACTGTTAGCCCACCCAGAGCTCAATAACAAGAAGAGATGATAACAAGCCATATATAAATTTATATATTTGCTGTGTTATACAATTAGTTGTACCAAAAGACCCTAAATTATTCATTGAAATGGGTGGAGACCAGGCAAATCCCATAGGTGTCAATAGTGTGGAGGTAAGTATTTCTGAGGAAGTCACAACTGACCACACACCTAATGCAGAAAGAATGAAAGAGCAAAGAGTTTTGGACAAAGGTGTGACACTGAACAGGAAATTGCCAAACTTATTCACACAGGTGGAAGGAAGTAGGAAGAAATTCACCCAGAAGCAAGACAAGATTAATAATAAAGTTTGAATCATGGAAATGTTCTTGATTTTATACATAATCCGTGAAATTGTGGCGACCACCCAGTGCCAAGCAAGGAGAGGATCCCATCACAGCAATCATAAGTCATGTCATTTACAGGGACCTTATGTTTTGCCATGCTCTACTTTCCCTGATTGTTTCTATCTCATTTTTCAACATTATAATTATGTGAAATAGATTCATTGCCTCATTTTGTACATTACAAACGGAGGTCAAGAAAAGATGAGGCAGATCAGAGAGATGACACGAAGTCCACACAATTGTTTAAATAACAGCGAACAAATTCAAAACCATATTGGGAATTTTAATCATATGTGCTCAGCAAATTATTAGTATTGATAATATTTTTTATTCCTAAGAATAACTTTTTAATATAATTTAATGCTTACTATAAATTTTTGACTCAGAAAAGGCTTTATTAATATGAAGCTGGGCCATTTTCATAAATATCTGCATTGATTTATACTTTAGTAAAATGTTCAAAACTAATTGAACATGTGTGTCCTCAGAATTAACTTTTTTTGTAGTATCCAAGTGATTATGGAAAGTTTAAAAATTATTGAAACATTACCAGTTTTTTCTGGGTACTTACAACATCTCTTCTTACATTTTTTGGTATTGTTAAAAGGCATTTTTTAACAAATAAATTCATATGTAATTATGGGTGAACTTTCCCAATGCATGCTAGAATTGACAGTCTTATAATAATCTAAGTGATTATCAATTTTAACACATTTGTTAAAATTCAAAATTTGTTAAGATTCAAAAGACATAAACATTAAGCCTATTATTACAAATATTACGTCAAGTTTGTTTCTTACCCAAATGTCCAGATCTTTTATCAATGATGTAGCCTGTGGTAGTTGAATGTATGTTCCCCAATAAACTCAAGAGATTTCATTAAGAAACTTGGATTTATAGCCACCTGGCGAGAAGGTGTAACTGGGGAGGTATTCTGGATTCCAGCCAAAGGTGTTACAGTGGGCAAATTTCTTCCCAGCCTAAAATTATGCAAAGCCCTTTGAGATCTGCCTCGGCTCACTGATTGTCCATTTGTGCTTTATTTTGGTAGAGTTTTTTTTCTCTTTCTCTTCCTCTTTTTTCTTTGGCCATTATAGAACTTCCCCTGGATCTGTAAGCCTGAACAAAATCCCTTCATTCCATGAACTGTGTCTGATTGGAAATTCATCCCAGCAGGGAGAGCTGATTCCCTAGACCATATTTTGTTAATCTAATGTACTTCCATAGATAGATTCCTTTACCAGTTATAATATTTTCTAATTCTTCCACCAAATTTATGTAACAGTTTTTTTTTTAAAATACTGTACCCAAATGTTCACAGAGCAATTTCATTCATTATAATTTCACCATAGACTCTTGGGACTTTTATATTGCAATGAAAGGAATGTTAATATTTTCTCATCTCATTTCTATAAGTATGATAAATTTTTGTGTTTAAAATTATTAGTGCTTATTTTCATATTTTTATGTTTAAAGAATAATGGCAGTGATGCTTATAATCATCATCTTTTAATATCTTCCTGGCTTGAATTTAAAGTGTGATTTTTCTTAAGGTTACATAAGGTGTATCACCAAAGCAAAAATTCCCAGCTTATATATATATTTTCATTTTATTATGTAATATGCCATCTTAAACTTCAAAGTACAAAAATATTTTAATTATTCAACAACACTACTTCACATACAAAAATATTTGAAATATTTTAACTAAACATACATAGTATATATGATTTGGTATTGGTTACAATACACCTAGAAATAATCACACAAACCAATTTGAATAACTACATTTACTGCTTAATTTTTGTCCAAAATATAAATTTTGAAGTTCACCTTCATTTGGATGTAATAAGAATCCTTCATAAAAGGTAAATTAAATTAGCATATTTTCTTGGCTTTTTAACATTTGTTGTATTGTAACTTACCTCAAAGTATTAAGTCCAATAGCCCATCATTGCATCAGTCACTGAACTATAATAAAAGCAGCCATTGCAGCCAATTTCATATCCCATAATGAAAAGTGGCATTGAATGATCAGTTATAGGCTAAGCTACTTATAGACTTGGAATGCTGAGAATTGCATCATGTTTTATTTATATAAAGAGTGAAAGTCAGCACAGAAGCTCATTTTAACAATAAATAGTAATTCAAGCTTAAATCCAGTGCTCTCGTCAATTACCTATGCCATTTTTTGTAGGAATCAAGTTCTATTTAATAGTTTCTTCCCATTCCACCAGATTCACTGAATTTAAATTCAATCTTGGGTGAATGATGACATCCATCTTGACAATTCATTTTAACATTGAAGTATGCATATTTTGGGTTATATATGAAAATATTCTTTTAAATACACCGGGGCATATTATCCTTCCAAGGATTTGAATAACACAATCAGAACATTCATAATATGGAAAGCAACAAAATTTCTAATATATAAATGAATAATTCAAATGGGCCATATACTTGCTCCAAGTCTGAATTGATTATCGGAGTCATCATTGCTAATATGATAATGTTCGGGGCTAAAAGGATTCACAGAATCTCAAAAATATACACCACTTACCCATATAAAGAAAAAGTCTTATGCTTTTACATGGTCAACTATACTCTCCGAAAGTTCATCTCTGTACAGTACTTGGAAATTAACCCACATACATACTTTATAAGGTAAAACAATGGGTAATGATGTCATATGACAATGGATTCATTTAGTGCCATTGTAAATTTTTGAGAATTTTATTAGATACAGAAAACTTCTAGATGCCAGCCTGTCTCAGCAATGGACTCTGGCTGGCCTTCTCTCGTAGTTCACCTCTGATTGTTAGCATACCTTCCAACATCAAGGGTTCCATAGGAGCAGATTTAAATAAACATTTATTTGATAAACACCAGCAAACCATAAACTGTGGCTTCTCTCCACACAGGAAGCTAATCAAAACCTTCCCATCAAAAGCTTACCATTATTCCGAAGCAAGCTTCAGCATTTTGTGTGTGGGAATCCCTAATTTTTTGATTGTGTTGCAGAACCAAACATGTAAGCTAATCTTTTAAAGCGAGGTCCCAGTTCATTCAGATAATCAAAATCATCCTCCTGATCCAGGACTGCTGAGCCTAAGGAGCTCAGAGATCCAGCCAAGGAACCAGTGCCCTCAAATGCAAAGGTCTGAAGAGAGTCAAAGGGTGGAGCACTTGGGTCGGTATTGGCTTCTTCTAGCTTTTCTAAGATGAATTTTCGAAATACAGCGCTGTCTGGGCCAACAACCTGCAGAGACTGCCTGTACAAGCTCCTGATGTCCACACTGGCGGTCCTCCTGGTCTTTCTCTCCCTCATCACTGTGGTACTTCTCAGCTCTGTGATATCAAAGGCCTGAGTATCTTCCTCCCCACCACCTTCATCATCATATCGGAATATATTCTCTCTGAAGTCTTCACCTTTCTCTGGAAAGAGAATCTGTTTGCTTCGCTGTTGTTTGAGAACCAACATCAGAAAAATAAGCCCTTTTGAAGATATAAGAATGTAAATTAGCACGTAACCAGCATAGGGACTTTTCAATCCCTGCCTTGGCAATAAAACCATGACAAAACTTGATCATAAAAAATAATAAGATTGGCAAAATGCAGAGTACAACAGCAGAGAAGTTCTTCTGACTAATTTAGGGGAATATTCAATAAAAAGAGAGTGAATTGGTTTGAATCATAATCAATTTAAAATTCAAAATTTAATTTATTTTTTCTTCAATATTAAATAGAACAAAGTCGAATAATGGATTGTTTTCCAGTGTGAATGCAGTTGGCAATGTAAGTGACCAATGATCCATGTTAATAGAACTCGGAACAGTTTTTTTTTCTATTTCTCATTGAGGCAAAACTCACATAATTATTTTCTATGTTAGCATTTATGGTCTGAAAAATATATTTCAGGCATTGTTCTAAGAGCTTAATAATTTATGGATGCGATTTTTCTGCAGAGCACATGTGATCATACAACTACTAGTGATTTTTTTCCAGAATCAACATTTATTAACGAATATAATTTAAAGGCATATAGAAATGGCATAACTTCAGAAAATGTTTTTAATTGACAAAAACAATTGTTTGTACCTGTGTGTTAATGAGCGTGTATCTGTGTATATAAAACCACCAAGCCTTCTTTGAACTTGACTCTTTCATTCATGTTCAGAATTTTGCATAATAGAATTTGAAACAGATAAGCTGTAATGTTATTTAAATGATCCCAAAAAGATGTGCATTGGGTATTATTTCACATAAAAAGAAAAAAGAAGACTCAATCAAAATTGGAATAAAAATGGGGATATGTAGCTGATTATAGAAGAATATTTATGTGGCATCACGGTGGGTTATTATTTAACAACACATTGGAAAACTTGGAAATAAAACAAAATAAATTCCTAAAACTTCATATGGTAAGAATATGATACCCAGTACGATGTTAGTCCCTTTGTAGATGAAGGGAGTTCTCTCATTTGTCACAGCATGGATCATTATGGAAGCCATTATACTAAGTAGCATTAAGCAATTACAGACAGACCCAAGCTCAGAGATCTCACCTTTACATCTAATAATAATAATAAAAACTTGTGGATATGATATTCTGCTATGGGAGTGAGGACTAGTGTTCCAGTGCCTCTAGCCCCTGCAAAAGCAGGCCTGACCCATTCCACCTTGTGCATATGGCTTTTCGTGGGTTCTGTGGTAACATCACACTGGGGTCCTTAGCTTTTGCAGACAAATGCCTTAATCTCTGAGATATATCTCCAGCCTTCATTTCCATTTCTTTGTCTTCCAAGTAAGATTCACTTTCTTCATTAGTGTAATTTTTAAGGTTATTGTGAGGATCAAACTAAATGATGAAACAGCTCCAAACATCAGTTCATGGAGTACAATGAGCAATGACCAGAATTTCCTCCTAGTTTAGAGTTTGTATATTTCTCATATTTGTTGTAAAGTACACGTATAAATCAATCCTAAACAAATGTGCTTACATATTCTTTCCTGGCTAAATTTTAAGATGATTGGTTTATAGCTTGAAAACTCAATGTGTACATTTCTTGTTTCAATTTATTTGGTTTTAAAATCTGACTTAAAAATATTTTTTTACTAATGTATTTGCAAGTTGACAGAGATGGAGAAGGTGAGTATACCAGAGCCTCTTGCCACTGCAAACATATTCCAGAAACACGCACCACTTTGTGCATCTGGATTTACATGGTTACTTGGGAGTCAAACAAAGCCCATCAGGCTTTGTAAGAAAGTGCCTTTAGCAGCTGACCATTGCCCAGCCCACAATCTATTTTTTTAAGAATGGAAAAACACACACAGTGAATATTCTTATAAATACTAGATTCAGGTATTCATCTTACTATTCAAATATATATATATATATATATATATATAAAATCTTCAATTCAGGACTACTTACCAAATAACACCATCATGCACATCAGAATAGCAATGATGACTTCTATCTTGATTCCCATGGAGAGTCCATTCCTGGCACATATCTCGGTACTTCCGTTGCCCCCACAATCACAGACAGAGATGGTAAGGGTGTTTGTACTTGTAAGAGGTGGGGTTCCGTTGTCCGCAATTAGGATGATCATGTAGAAAACGGGCTCTTCTTCAATGCTGAAACCGGTTCTATTAGTCCCAATCACTGCCGTGTTATCTAAAAACAGAGACCCAGGTGCATGATTCTTTTAACCACATATAATAAATTTGTATATTTCATGCACTATAATGATGGTATGTAGATAGTATCATAAAGTTCATATATAGAAAAAATTCTAAAATACAACTAAGATATCCACCCCACATTCATGACTTTGACATTATCTAAACACTAATGATGTAATAATGACAGGGAATGTTTCCTTCTATTTTGACTAGCCTTGACATTTATAGAAGTAAACAGTAAAGACATTAGTTATAAAATCAAATATCAGTACCAACAGGACAATAGGATTGTATTTATGCTAATGACTTCTGTTTTATTTGGGTTCATTTCACTTGCCACAACTTTCTCTTTTAAAACACAAACTCATTAATAGAGTAGAAATTCAGTCTTTTTACAAAAAAAAATCTCAACTACAGAATACTTTAGCCTTCAATGTTTGTTTCTAAATATAGATCACATTTTCCCCTCTGACTCAGAAGGATGAGTGAGAAGGATGAAGGTATGGAAGGAGGTGTGATGTTGGAGCTACAGAGACATTCACAGGGGTACCCCAACTTCAAAATAGCTTATTCTGTCTCTCTTTCTCTCTCTTTCTCTCTCTCTTTTCCTGGGGATCGAAACAAGTACTAATACATGCAGAGCAATTTCTTCCCACACCAGTGATAATAGGGTTGACAATTCTTTCTCATTTTAAGAAATGCATGCCAGACAATAAGCTAGGTAATTCTGAGCAGTATTACCTTGATTATCGGTTAGTGTAAAACTTGAGTTGTTTGTGTCTTCAATTGAAAGATTATAGTAAATATGCACATCTTCTATGGAATCATCTTTATCTCTTGCAATGATAGTATGAATTATCTAGAATAATATAAAGATAGACTCAAATGATCATTGAAAGGAATCATGAAAATTATCACTTCAATTATCACTTAGATTTTATGAAAAATTCTTTAATAAGATCATCACAGAAATTTCCTGTATTTTTCATCTATTTTCTTCTTTATAAAAATCACATTTTGTTGTCATAGATTTAGGTACCATTCTATCACTTAAACAGGTCATAATGGATTCTCATGCCCCCGTCTCTTCTCCCTCTCCCCATAACTGCTTCTCTAATCATTTTTTCAAGCCTTCTGTTTATAGGACACATGAATCCTTTTCTCCTTCCCTCAACCCTCTTCCTAATTCATCTCTTTAAACTTAGTCACCATTCTACCTCTATGGATGTGGTAGTTTGACTGAATATCCCACAATAGATTCAAAAGTGTATTAAAGATTTGTCTCCAGCCTCCTGGCTGGAGGAGGTATCACATTATCCTGGCCTCCTAGGGTATTTCTAAGGTGGATGTAAAATTCCAGTGATACATATGTAAAGAGCAGTCAGAGCTAAAGTCTGGCAGTCCTGCCATTTTGTTAGATAAAGTTGGAGCATGCTGGAGGTGTTGTTGGGTCTCTCTCTCTCTCTCTTCATGGATCTGTAAAAGGGGCCAGCCTCTTTCACCATTCTGAAACTTTCCCTGGATCTGTTATTTCAATTAATACTTTCCTTCCATAATTGAGCCTGGTTTGGAGATTCATCCCAGGGGCCTGTGGCTGACTGACAATGGGTTTTATGCCTATGTCTCCCCTGTATATACACACTCACACATATTTCAAACTTCCATCCACATATCAGATCACATGATACTGCATTTCTCTCCACATTGCTGACACAAAGCACCCAACCAAAAGCAGCTTGTGGGAAGAACGGGTTAATTTTGGCTAATATCGACTTGAGGGGGAAGCTCTATGGCAACAAGGGGAAATGTAGCATGAGCAGAGCCTGGGCATCTCCTCCTAGCCAACATTAGGTGAATAACAGTGACAGAATAGTGTGACCAACACTGACTAGGGGAAGCTAGTTATAACCCCGTAAGTCCACCCCCAACAACATACCTCCTTCATGAGGCTCCAATTCTCAAACTGCCATTAGCTGGTGTCCAGGAATTCAGAACACCTGAGTCTATGGAGGACTCCTAGTTAAAACCACCACACTGAAGAATAGCTAAACAAGTTCAATATGCCTACAAGTGAAGGGATTGAGCAACAAGTAGCCCTCACAGCCTGTGGAGAGGAAGGAGTTCTTCACAGAGCTTCCTACATAAAGCCCAAATGGAAGGCTGATCACTCTGAAAAAGGACTTCCTTCTTCCTTCAATCCTTCCAGGAAGCAACCTCAGAGATCAACCCAAGAGAAATGTCTGCGGATTCCTGATCTCATGAAGTTCGCAACAGAACTTGTCCACATAAAGTCTTTTAATTCTTTATTCTTCCCACCTCACTAGAATTCCAGTCATTTTGATTAGCTGACAGTCACAATAATACAAACCTCCTATTTACACTTCCTGTGGTAGAGGGATTTGTATACTTGCTAGAGTAACAGGATTTTGAATTAATTTGCAGAAATAAAGCATTTAAAACATAGGGCAAAGCATATAATTTCCTTTGATCCCCAAAGAGTGCAAAGAAATTCTTGCCTAGCCAATAAGCTTCACTCTAAATCTCAGAGCTATATATATGTACATATATATATATATATATATATATATATATATATATATATATATATATATATATATATATATGTGTGTGTGTGTGTGTGTGTGTGTGTGTGTGTGTGTGTGTGTAACACAGATATGAATGGACCATTTCTCAATAATTTTTATTTCAATATATGAACATGTCACTCAAGTTGTTCTTTATTGTCAGAAAATAATGATGTATTGTGATGATCACACAATGACATTGTGATTAATTCTAGATACTAATGTAAAATGATTGTAGTAGTTAGTGTTTGGAGCTTTCTAGAACTAAAACCATACTTGGTTCCAATATGACAAACTCAAGTATATGAAATTTTATTTCAAAGAAGTGTCATCTCTTGACCTTCATGCAAAACAGAAGCACACTAATATAATTTGCAATTATTTCCCTAAAATAATTTATATTTTCCTCATGATATATTTCTAGATTATAATACTCATTTAATTAAATGATATGATCAAGAAAAACAATTGGAAAAATACAATAGTAAATATGTGTTACATGATTGCATAGTATTTTTAATCATCTCATAATTGCATTGAGGTTAAGACCTAGGCTGAGAAGTGTGATATTCTGAATTCTTAATTAAACTACACATTCAATAAAGTTAAAACTGGAGATATAAGTCATATGATTTAATTTTTACACTCATGTCGAGTAGCTTGTCAAAAGCTTTGGCACAATTATATACAGCTGTTATGCATTTTCATCATGAAGACATTGTCCTGTGAGATATTTATGAGATCACATACTATATTGCTACTAATCACATTTATCGCATGGACTTGTTAGACATGTTTCATCTTAGCTCCTGAGATTCTTTAATAAATCTTAGCCTTTGACTTTCGTTCATGAAACCTGAAATATGAACGGTTTCGGCTTTGATATTTTGTATAAATTCTAATACTTCTATTTAGATGAATTGTGCAACTTATAGTAGAAATAAATTGAGCTTTGCTTCACAGAATACGCATACATATATATATATATATTTGCTTTATAATTAGTGTCCCAATAATTCCTACTTTGTTCTGCTTCTTTCAAAAATTAAAATGGGTTCTAATTTCTATAGAAAATTTTAAGTATTGTTTAAGAATATGCTATGCTAGAGCTGAGATATAATGCAAATATCAGCCAATTTACATCCCAATATTATGAATAATAACATAAAAGAAGCTATATACATAAAATATGTGTAATAAAGTGAGGTAACAATAGTATATGCTAAAGTGAGTGTTAATTATTTCTTATTGAATCCTATTTTTGTAGAGTTCTTTAAAAGTTAGAAAATCAGAAGACTTGGAGTTTCCTTTTTATTTTAAAATAATAATAAATCTCTAACATGATAATGAATTTATAATATATATATATATATATATATATATATATATATATATATATATATATTATAAATTATTTTAAGACTTTAGGGTGAGAGACATCATAAAAATAAGTATAAAATTTAATATGTAATGACTTATGTATGATTGAATATAACTAATTATATAATTATTATAGAATAAAATTCATATCTGATTATAATATTATTTTTAATCTGATGTAATTACTCAGGTTTTGGTTACTTAGAATGCTTTCTTACCTGACCAGATTTGGCATTTTCACAAACATAAGTATTATCATAGTATGGAGATAGCTGAGGAGCATGGTCATTAATATTAAGAACTTGTACATACACAGGGACTGAAGAGATCTGTTGTATATTGTCTGCAAATTGAACATACAAAATGAACACAAAAGTACTACTGTTTTAACCATCATGAAATATTTGCATTAGAGGCAACTTAACATGTTGTCATTTCTACTTTAGGTAAGCTAAAGATTATCTCTATTTATGGATACTAGAGTCCAGAAAAACCAACCAAAATTCATACTAAGCATTGCTTATTTTCTACCTTTTACCTGCTTTGGGAGGTTTTATGTGATGATAAAAATAGAGCTATGTCCAGTTTGCTGACATCTAGGAACTTCTGAATGTACTTGTATTAATTCAATTAATTTTAGCAAACAAGGGTAGTGTAATGCTCATCATTGCTCAGTAGCATAGAGAAACCACTTATGGTTTAAAAATTGCAGAAGGGCAGAGATGAGCTGAAAATCACATATGAGAATATAGTGCTCTGAAGCCAATAAGAAAAGCACAACTTTTAAGAGAAAAAATGAATATGGAATACAGCATGAATTTTCTTTAAAACGTTGAGTTAGGCAATCATACTAAGTGGCATATTTCTCCACTTTGGAAAAAAATGGAGAAAATTTTTGAGGAAAACCTTCTCCATGTTGTCACATTTATAAAAATGGATTAGTAAAACATTAAGATTGCCAATATTTATACAGTTCAAGATGGAATTACTGAGAAATGTTATTCATGTTCATATTTGTTATTCAAACACTTATCACCAAAGTATACATTTCAGACTAATTAAGCTATATAAGAGTGCTATGCTGAGTGAAAATTAATAGAGCATCATACGGAAAAAATATTTTAAAGTGAAGGTCACATTGAGCTTTGTAAATGACTGCATGAAGCATACAGGTATCTTTGCTTCCTTCCTTTAAAGAATGGATGAATTTACTCCCTTAAATGACATATGAGATGTATATTGCTTGCTGATTAATTTGTGAAGCTTTCCAGAAAGATGCTGATCATAACGAATTCCTTTTTTTTTTTTGTAAAGATTAGTAGTAAAACAGCAACTCTTTCCTATAACCAGCAGGCATGTAATGTTAGCATAACAGTTAACTCACACCAAATGATCTTGAGAACCTTTTTATAACATAGTCTTCCCTATAGTCAGCTGTTTGTATGCATTAGTGCTAAAAATGTTCAGACATGATTTTCCTGCATGCCATATTGTGACTTGAAAGAAGTGGCACTTTCACATACTGAACTCTAAACTCTGTAGGGTGACGTCAAAGTTAGTCTATTGAAATATATTTCCATTCATCCTACCAGTACTGTCACTCATGTTACAAATGAATATAAGATAGCTTATTTGAGTAAAGACCAAGTAAGAATATACATCTCATGGGATTTCAGACCACGTACATTTCTCATTGGGCTTACTATTATGTGGTTATGTAGCCTTAGTATACACCACTGTGATGATAAGTCTCTGGCCTCAGGATACAGAATCGCTGATTTTCGAGCCCTAAATGTATATTCCTATGGACTAAATAGTCTATGTCCTTATACATGTGAATTATGTATAATGCTTGTTATGATTCTCTTGTTGGATGTGACGGTCATAGGAAGAGCTTGAGTGTAGCTCAGGGTTGAAGGCTTTCTCTGCCTGTGTTGTCCTGTGCCAGAGATAAAATATCACCATGAAATAATAAAATAAATTATAATAAAATAAAATATCACCATGAACAGAAGATTCAATGCAATAATTACTAGAGGTGATGCTAATCTAAGAGTGCACATACCAGTGTGCATAAACACTGAATTAAAGTTAATCATGGATAGTGGGCATCTTATAACTCAAATCTTTGGGTCACTGCTTTAATTTTAGTTAACAATGTTCAATTTTACATTCTGCTCCTCAAGTCACAATGTAATAAAGAGATGAGCCAGAAAGTAGGTGCAGGAAGGGTAAAAAAAAAAAACACCTATGATATGTATAAAGAAGGAGGAGGATAGTAGAGAAGAGAATGGGAGGAGAGGGATTGTGGATGGAAGGGGGGAAAGAAATCACCAAAAACAAAGTGCTTGCAAATTCAAAAATGAATGCTACCTAAATCTCTCTATACAAATTAAAATTAATGCATAGTAATTAATAGCAATAATCCAGATATATAAATAAAAATGTGTTTAGATATCCTTCCTCATATAATTAAACTCCTTCAGTTAAATGAAAATTATCTAATAATCAAAGTAGAGCATAATTAAACTTTGTGTGTGTGTGTGTGTGTGTATGTGTGGCATGAGAGCAAATATGTGTACTCATGTGTGAGTGGACACACGTGTGTAGCTACACTTGCAAATCTGTGCATATATGCCTGGCAGACTACCTCATCCTCTTGATATTTATATAGCTTCTTGGGGTGAAAATGTAGGTACTCACAATTGTGCAACAAGCACTTTATTCACTGAGCCATCTCCCCAACTCATATTAGACTTTACTTTTATAAAGCATTCATTCATCTGTTCTCTTTTAATTTATGAATGTCATACATAGCCTTATGAATCTAAACATACAGGAAATTTTAAAATTTTTAAATATTCACACTCTGATGCACCTATTTTAAGAAAGTAAATGTTATACTTTCTCAAAAAAAAACATCCTCCAAATATTAAAGAGAATTGACTTATGTTTGTATATTTGTTAATTATGATACTTTAATAAATAATATTATTTGACATTTTTCAACAATGTTTCATTTTCCCTTCAACTGGTTTGAATTCCTTTTCACAATGGCTTTATACAGGTGACACTATCAATAATTTGTTTTCAGAAATACACAGTGAATACAATCTTCCTGTTCCTACAAATAGCTTCTTCGGGTTTCCTGAAGTGAATGACTTGGCATTTCTTAGAGTCCAGCAGGGTTTTTGTTCCATTGTGAAATTTACGTCTTCATTTTTATTACTTAGTTAGAAAACTAAAAATCCAGAAGCCAACCTTCCCACCAAGATTCCACAGAGCTCACCAGAATATTGCAAAAAAAAAAAAAAATAACAATGGTGAAACATCCACTTTATGGTGCCTATTTTCTAACTGTCCAATATATTGAGGGGAAAGACGGATATATTTCAGCAACCCTAAAAAATAGCATAAACTCCTGTTCTCCATCACTGGCACTTATGAAAACAGCTTGGCACATTCACTGCATGCCTGTAACCTCTGTGTAGAGGGTGGCAGAGACAATAGAACTTAAGGTCTCAGTAGAAGGCTTGTCTGATTGGAAGACAGCCGTTTCAGGCTCAGTGAGAGTTCCTGTCTTGAGTAGGTGAGGTAGAAGAGCCAAAGAGGAAGACAGAACTTATTTCCATCTGGCATTCCCAAGAGTGAACACAGGAATGACACATCAGCACACACCAAACCCTCACAAATATTTTGATTTATTATGAAGATGTTTGTAATACAATTATTAAGTTGTATTTAATATAATTGATTTAATAACTAACTTGCATAATGTAATTGACAATATTGTAGCCCATATCATTGCATCTGATTTTACAAACAGACATTGATATAATCTATTTCTGGAAATTAAAAATGAGACCTAATAATGATCAATGCTGATTAAAATTAAACTTCCTGCCTAGTAGGAACTGCAAAATCAATTCGAAATCATTTACTGTTTTTTAATGAATAGACTATCAATGAATATTATTCCAGTCCCTCATGATGAGAACTTATTGAAGTATGATTTTAAAGTGCTCTTCCTAATATCAAGATAAATTCAAATGTTTTCATCTTAATATAGATTAAATGCTAGATGTTTTTATTTCATAACTGGTATCACTCTAACCTGCCTGATTTCATTGGAAAATTTGAAATTCCACTCAGTAGTTTAATATATGAGTAAGTGCAATATAAAATTAAGGCATGTCATCACTAGATTGAGAAATTTTAGAACTTTTATGTAACTCGTATGATAACTTTCTTTTCAAGTATTTGTTTTTTGAATTGGATATACTTATTTCATTAAACATGCCATTTTAAAAAAATGAAGATGACATTTTAAAAACTTACAAAATATATATTAAAAAGTACATGTAAAATTTTCAATTCAATATGAACACATAACCATGGAAATATATGACTCTATTTTGAATGCATTTTAGACATTCGGGGGCTTTTTATTTTCATTTTTTGCTTTTCTGCATATTTTTGCAACTTCTTGATGTAGTTAGAAAAATATATTTAATGAAGGGATGATATTTATATATAAGAAGCAGATACTAATTTACAATAAAAATACACTTGTACATCAAATTAAATGTGAAATACTTAACTGCACTTCCAACAACTTTATAAACAGCTCTATGTCCATTTAAATGATGTAAAAGTTGAGAAATCAAAGAGGGAGAATGCAGTGAGCACTTACACATTTCTGTGGCTGTAACACTCAGGTTGATCCATGCACTGACCTCCCTGTCAAGCACTTTTGTGGAACTTATGGTGCCATTGCTATCGATACGGAAGACCTTGCTTCTGGGGATAGAATATCTGCACCAAACAAGAAAAACCATTAATTCACTATTTTTCTGTATAACAATGACATATAGTACTCTTTGCAAAAGCTAGAATATAAATACTAAAATTAATACTTTACATAGGTAAGTAACATAATGATAAAACAAATTTAAGAAAGTAGATTCATAAGTTCCAGATGAAGCTCAGCCGACTCAGAGACTAATAAGGGAGGAGCTAGAGAGAATGTAGGTGATCACTGAGGTACTCTGTGTGTAAACAAACGCCCCTCATACCCTAGCCTGAGAAGAAAATCTAATGAGTCATGA
Source organism: Zapus hudsonius (assembly GCA_004024765.1). Lineage (NCBI taxonomy): Eukaryota > Metazoa > Chordata > Mammalia > Rodentia > Dipodidae > Zapus > Zapus hudsonius. The sequence continues at coordinate 28,100 of PVHP010015146.1, forward strand.
CCCTGGCTAAAATGAAATAGCAAAATTATTTTTTAAAAAATGAACTGATGTTGAAATAATTAAAGTGATGCATGTATGTTCAATCTTTTCTTCTTTTCCTTTGAAACAAAGAAATCATTTGATCAAGGTTTATCACCTATTTCTTACTAGTCAGTGCACTGTGTGACACCTGTGTGACACCTGTATGACACATGTGTGACTATTTATTTGACAAAGGTAAAATATTTGTTTATTTTCTATTTGGATCAAAAATTTATAGATATCCAGGATCCCTTGCCACAAGGACTAATACAGACAGCCCACGGAGGAGGATATCCAACAGATCAGGGATGGGGAGGGGGGGAATTGGGGAATTCGGGATAACAACGCATGGTTTGCCCACTAAACAATGTAACTCATTATGGACAATAAATATATATTAAAAAATTTATTGCATTTGATAAAACAATTTTACATAGCATGTTAGCATGACATTATCTCAGGAATTATATCCTTTAATTATTTTAGGTCTTCTTTTCTTTTTAATATGAAGATTGCTTATGTCATGGGATATAGCTCAGATACAATGTCTGGAAAAAATGATCTCATGTCTAAAATGCAATATGCCTTTGAGTTTCCTATATATTTCATCAGCTTGCAAATGATTAATAATAAAGATGACAGAGGGGTAATACCTAAAGCTTAGGAAGGCTCCTCATTGGCCACGTGTTCCTGAAGACTTTCCTGAGACATCCATGAGATTTGGCACAATTATATAGCAAAGATGAGAATGTTTAAATCTGAAATTGGCAGGATTCTAAAGGTATTATACTAATTTGTAGCTTGGTGATCAAGAGAAGATTAAAGTAGGAATTAGAGAAACTGAAGCTTTCGGAGAGTCCGGTTTTAGCATTATTCAATTTTAAAGACTTTGAAGTATTTTGCTTAAATATCTTCAAGTGGTTGCATTTCCCATTGAATAGATTTGTTGGCAGAATTGGACAGCATTTTAATGGATGCTAGCTTGTACTTAACATCTAATCATGTTTCTATAAATCACCTTTCCAAATAAACCCATTAAAAGCTAGATGGGAAATTATGGGTTCTCATACTATTAAACACAAACATCTGTTTGTATTAGTAGGAAAAGCAAACACCACATAAATAGACTTGCATTCCTCTGGAAAATTAAACTAGAAATAAAGGAAGAGTGACTGATAAGCAATGACTATTATATGCCTTAATTCCTTCTGGAGCCACAAATTCTAGTTATGAATATACTTTATTTCTTTTCTAGTTTTCCTAATTTTATAAGTAGAAATTTACTCAGTGTGTCAATTTGACATAAGTGGAATATTTAAATAAAGGTCTTTTTTATTTTAATTTTAATACATGATCTAACTCTGTATTTCAGACTGGGCTTGAATTCACCATGTTTCCCAGACTGACAGAATGATAACAATCCTCTTGCCTTAGTCACCCAAATGCTAAGATGGTAGGAATGAGCCATCACATCTTGCATTACTTTAGTGTTAAAAGGTAGGAAATAAAAGCCAGGTGTGGTGGCCCATGCCTTTAATCCCACACTCCTGAGTGTGATACGAGGACCTTCATGAGTTTGGGGCCACCCTGAGACTACATAGTGAATTCCAGGTCAACCTGGGCTAGAACCAACATCCTACCTTAACCCCTCCCGCCCAAATAAATTAGGAAACAAATGCCAGAAAATAAAATTAATGAATAGTAAGCAATGGGTTATTTTGTTTTGCTCTGTAACCTTCAGTGCTTGCTTATACATAAGATTCCAGTCCAACCACACAGTGTTCTTCTAAGACTCCTCCATAACTTGGGTTACCTTTGTAGAAATAGCAAAACCTTGGTCTCTTTATTTTTGGACAACATATTGACACTGTTCTAGTATGTATGTAGATCGAATAGACCTCAATTACAAAGAAAAGCCATGTTTAAAATGCTATATGTACAGTACATTACTCAAACACAGATGTTTGTTTTCTCAATATTTAATTATTTATTTATTATTTATTTATTTATTTATTTTTGATTTTGAGACAGGATCTCTTTTTTTTTTTAGACAGGATCTCTTGTATCCAAGGGTTCAAACTCATTATCTAGTGGAAGATAACTTTAAACATGTGTTTCTCTTTCCTCAATCTCTCCCAAACCAGAATTCTAGGCACATACCACTATACCTGGTTTTCTCTCACATCAGGGATCAAACAAAATTTTTGTGCATGCCATGCAAGTACTCTACAAACCGAGGTACCTTACAAGCACCTGATGATGCTTTGATATCTGTGCATTTGGAGTTTAAAAGTTTCTCCTATTCACTTGATTGTGCTTTCTTTCTAAAACTTTTTCACTTTAGTTACACTACCTTTGTGTTTTATGACGCCAACGATTGCACTTGCAAGCATGACACTTCAGGGGATGTTCCAATATTTATTTGATAATTTTTTTGAAAATTGTTCATGTATACTTCAGTGAGATAGAGTCCTTTGAATTGAACATATGGCTCCTTATGCATCTACCACCTTATTGAGGATTCTGAGCATTTTAACAATCCACTCTTATTTCTCTTTATTACAATGCATTCATCACAGGTGTAGTCATTGGTGATTGAACTTGGCTGTAAATCCTTTCCCCCCTGGATTTCCTGTATCATCGGGATGATGGTTTCTGTGTTTGGATATAATGAATAAGGCTGCTATAAACTTCCTCATGGGTGCTTTCATGTGGATACAAGCTCATGATTTTTTAGACTTCTTTTAACAGAGCAAGAGGTGTTGAACCTGTTTGACAAGTGTATTCCCTTTGCAAACTTGTATGCTACAATAAAATTGGAGGAATGACTGGGCCTTCCTCACTCTGGAACCTGTAATAGAAAAGTCTTCCGTACTGTAATGTCCTGTGGCATCATGGTAACGGGTTATCTCAACATCATTTCTTCTCTTGGTTTCACTGCTGCATGTGGTCTTCACCCTGTTTTTTTTTTTTTCAGGTATCTGTCTTATTTGATTCACACACATGCTTGCTGACTTTACACTATCTGTATATGTCAGTTGTTACCCAAATAAAGTCACAAGTAATGTCACAGTGTTAACTTTAGGCAAATGAGAATTTATGACTGTCTGTTAAGTGCATGGAATTTTTATAATGATTTTACATTTTGATAAACTCCATCAAGCACTTCTTTTAACTCTTGAAATCATTTATGTAGAAAGACAAGGTATCTGAAAACAAGGAAAAATATTTCTTTCCACTTTCCACTTTCCACTTTCGTGCATTTATTTTATTGTAGGGGCTAAGGTTTTCAATATTAAGTTTTACTGAACTAGTGAAAAAGATATATCTGGGCTTCATTCCTAGCTCACACATGTTGTCATTCAAATGAATAATGTATTTACATTCTCAGAGATGCTTGCTACTTTTCAAAAACTTTCTTCCATTCGTAGGGTACTGATAGATATTTTTGTGAATTGATTTTTAATAATTTTTTCTGTTTATCAAAGCCTTAGGAATTTTAGCTTCTCTGATGATAGATCATATTATTATACAAAAATGTTTTTCTAAAGAGGTGGATCTTTGCATTTTGAGCACGACTGTGCATTAACAATAATGGATTATCAATTCCATAAGTGGAATTGCCATCATTTTGTTCTAAATGTTTGCAAGAATTAATTGGGTATAGGAACATATAAAAACTTAGACAAAATGAATTACATGCATTTCTTAAAACAAAATTATGAGTAACAGTTACTACATGAATGTACTATTTATCAGAAAAGAGAATTACAATTCAGTGAGATACTGAAACTGTATATTTCTTGGTGTGTCTAGATATCGCTATTTTTCTTTAATCAACATAAATATTTTAGATAGTGACTACACTAAAATAATTTATTTGAAAAATTTATTTGAAAAAAAATCAGCAACTTTAAGTAGAATAGTTGTTTTGAATTGTCAGCTTTTTTCCCTTTTGAATATGTGTGGGTATGTGGGGTGCATGTTAATAAATGTGTGTATATCTGTATGATACATGTACATGTGTGGTTTTGTGGACTTGTGCATGTGAAAGCCTGAAGTTGATGTTGAGGGGTCTTCCTTGTTTACACTTGAGCTTGTTTTTAAAGACAAAATTTCTCACTGAACCTACAAATTACTGATTCATCCACTTAGCTAAACACAAGTCCTGGGGTTCCTTCTGTCTCCTCTTCCCCAGGGCTGGGATTATAGGAATAAACTGCCATGCTCAGCTTTCTACATGCATGCTGAGGATCTGAACTCAGGTCGTTGTGGCTGCATGGTAAGCAGTTTAGAGTGTTACCCACTGACCAAGAAAAAAATGATTGCTTTTCATATGTTGAATAATTAGGCATACAGAGGATTCTTGCTGATGCTTTGTTGAATCTGAGTTAGTTTGACTTAGCAAATATTCAGAATATGTCATAAAAGCAAAATCATATATGTGTGAAAATATCCAATGGATACATTCTGATAGGATGTTTTAATTTCCCTTTTCTCAGCATAATTATAAAAAAACATATAAATGCTGAAAATTAAATGAACTCGATTTTTGCTTTAACTGGAAAATATGTTTTACTCAATATTCTATGGGAAAAGTACAGAAAATTGTATTTCATGACATTACATTTTATCCTTAATTATGTTCCATTGATTGGGGAAAAATAACATAGTAACAAGGTCAAAAAGACTGGCTCATTAAACTCATTTTAGTTACTTTTTCCTGCTACAAATCACCTAGCATTCCATGGAAGTAGAGTTATACCTAACTTCTTAAGGTACATCAATCATTTGTAATTCATTTTTTCATACATATTCTGAATAGTTTTTATCACAATTGGTATGACCTTGTATATATCAACTGTGAAAATCTTTATAAATTCCTTATTATGTAATAATCTCAGAATAAGAACTGATAGAATTTTAGAAGTATAGGATTATTTGTAGTACTATAATACACATAGACATATAAACACAGATGCAGTAAAATCTCTATGTGCCACCTAGAATTAAACCCACATTTCAAAATCATTATGGTATGAACAAGTGTATGAATGGAAAGACAACCCTTGAGTATCACAAGCACAAAGCAGCCCTCAGCTTCAATCCAAAGTTACACGTTTCTATAATTCTCCACAGTGGGTTTTGAAACAATAACCACAACTGTTTTAAAATTAGGTTGACATTCAATAACACTCATGTTTTGTAAAGAAAATAACTAGCACTTTGTATGAGTTTAACTGAAACAACATGGGGACTTTATCCCACTCATTGTATTTTTTACTTTTTTGCCTCAAGATTTTTCTAAATTACTGAATATTATGTCAGTTTAATAATATTTAAATGAGTCAATCATGAAAGGAAATTGGTATGACTTGTTATCAGTAAGTTTCTTTTACCTCTCTTCTATTCTTCCAATATGACAGAATGAATTGCACTGAATTTTAACTGGATATTGCCTAGTTTTAAAGTTTTGACAACCTCCATTTTATTGCATATCAGTCAACATTTAGAAACTTTATTTCAACTCATTCACATATTTTATGTTCATTAAATAGGATGCAGATATAATAGGATTACATACATCCTGTTTTTCAGTTTCAAGGGGTCCATTCTTTGTGTTAATATGGTTTCTCATTGATTAAGGCAAAGTTAATGTAATTCTAACGACTTACCTCACAGGAGATTGTCTTAGATCTGGATCCATGGCAGATACTGTCCCTACAAAGGACCCAGGTGGCATTCCTTCCTCAATGTCAAGTACATAATACGGGAGGAGGAAGACAGGAGGCTCGTCCTCATCTTTCACTTGGACTTTAATGAAAGTCGTGGAGGCTTCAGCATGGTAGGGCATTAGATGCTCTTCAACACGGTGATTCCTAACTTGAGCTCTAATTCCATAATGACTTTGGCGCTCAAAATCCACTTTCTAGAAAGAAATGCATTGTGTGCAGAAGAAATGACATCAATAATCCAAGTTCTGAACTAGAAAATGTTCCTATTGTCCAGGATTTACATACTGTTTTAATTGGCTTATTTTTAACATTTGTATATCCATCAGACTTTATGATTAATCATGCCTGAAAATCTGCGTTTTTTCCATATATATTGTTACAACATAATTTGAAATAACATTATAATTAAGAGATAAAATTATACATTGTATGCATTATATTTTATGAAATTGAGAGTGAATGAATTAATTTCATTTTCTTAAAGATTTTATCTAAAGCATTTTCATTTTGAAAATCCACTACAAGCCTAGCTTGGTGGTACACACCTTTAATCTCAGCACTTGAGAGGCAGAGGTAGGAGGATTGCCGTGCGTTCAAGGCTACCCTGAGACTATATAGTGAATTCCAGGTCAGCCTGGACTAGAGAGAGAGACCCTACCTGGAAAAAACAAAACAAAAACAAAACAAAACAAAAATAATGAAAATCCATTACAAACCTAATTTGAAATTTGAATTCACCCACTATGACTCAGGGAAATGTGTGGAAGAGGGTGTGGAAAGAATGTAAGAGTCATGGGGGGGAGAATAACTAAAGCATATGAGGGAATGTCATAATGGATTCAATGGCTTTATCTAATAACCTATGATGCTGAGAATATTGTTGTGTTAATATATATAATTTTAAGCCAATAAAATCTTTTAAAAATGAAAAAAGAAAAGAAAATCTATTTAAACTATTCTATAAAAAATGCAAGCCCTATCAAAATACCTTATGTATCACAAATTTTCTTTCAATATTATAAATTATATTCTTATATTTCAATTATTAGTGAAACACAAATTTAATCAAATATAAAAACAGAATTATATCGGGCTATTTTATTGTTGTAGTATTTTTCAAAGCAAAGGAACATTTTACACAGTTAATATATGTACATACCTTTTTAAGTATAACTATTCCTTCCTGGGTGTCATTATTCCTGATGATGTCAAACACCTGAGATTCATCTTCTTCAAGGCTGTAATCCATTTCTGCATTCTCTCCTATATCTTCATCAAAAGCCAAAATTGTTCCTATTTTTGTCCCAAGGGGTGCAAACTCAGAGACAGTGAAGCGGTAGAAACCTTTGAAAAAAAAAAGGTGACTTGAAATGAGAGCCTATTACAATAATTAGAGGAACAGCCACACAAGACCAAGAGATAAGAATAGAAGTGGTGAGAAATGATTGGATTTTTTTAAAAAGAAGTACAATTTTCAGATGATTGTAATTTTGATCTGAGAACGAAAATTCGATAATAATGAATTGTTAAGCCTTTAGCAAAAGTATTTTTCACTATCAGATGGTGTGTGTTTGTGTGTGTGTGTGTGTGTGTGTGTGTGTGTGTGTGTGTGTGTGTTTGTGTTTGTGTTGGCTCATAGTCCACTGGCAATCAGAACTGTCAGGACATTCCGGAAGACATAACAATTACACTTGTCTGTGTGTTCCAAAGTACTCTGATCTGGATCAATGATTCTTCACACACAGTGTTGTTTTCTTTGTGTATGTGTGATTTCTTAATGGCCAATAGGAAGATTTATTTATCTGTTAAAAGGAAATGGGAGAATCTATAAGCAGAGAAAGTTTGGAAAATTGGGATGACTAAGGCCAAGAGCTCAATAAAGTATATGGTAAGTTTTAAATGTGCATAAATAAAGGACGTTAGATGTACATATGTCGAATCTAATAAAACAGCAGAAAACTGATCCATATGTTGGGAGGTTGTCAACACACAGATGGTGTTTAAAGCCATATGGCTTGGTCAGATCAAGGAGCAATTAAGAAGACAAAAGTGTGGTTGAAAGGCCAAAGTCATGATCCCATAAAGATGTTCTAGTTTAAAGCATACAGAAAAGAAGAACCATAGAGACAGAAATGATCAGAACAATAGAAGTAAAAACTAATGAGAAGGTGTTGATGTGCCAAATGATACTGAGATAACAAACTACATCAGAACTTAGAATAGACTCTGGACATGGACAGTCCCTGTTAATGAGAGACATGCATGGAAGAAACCCCAATGAAGTGGAGACAGTAGTAATCATACATTTTAGGACATTTTCTCTAACAAGATAGAAATAAAACATTGTTAATAAAGTATAGGAGTGAAGTTAATGAAACAATCACTTTATTATAAAGTTGTGCAAAGAAAGAGGTGCTATTGTTTTTGGATGTTTATAAATGTTAAGGAGAGGCAGGTGCCTTTTAACATAGGAGGAGACATGTGAGAGGGATGTCTTAGGTTTTAGGGGGGCAAGAATTTTTTTCTTATAGATTAGTAACATGTAGAGAATATATGAATTCAGGAAGCAATGAAAAAAATAGTCACAGTTGTATTTCTAAAGGTCTATAATCAAAATCTTAGAAACAACACCATGGATGAGTATAGATAAAATATGAATACACAGATAGATGAATTATAGATAATATATGTGCTTGCCTGTATATACCATCTGCTAATTTATTTCTTCCATGCTGTCCACATTTCCTTCTATTATGATAATGACTAATACTTTCTGGAAATATTTGTCAATGTATCTTTCCATAACATAGATTCTCCTTAAATAGAAATTTGGGGCTGGAGAGATGGCTCAGCAGTTAAGGCACTTGCCTCCAGTGTCTAAGGCCCCCCGTTCAATTCCCCAGTGCCCACATAAGCCAGACCCACAAGGTGGTGGACCTGGTGCACTCACGTGCTCTCTCTCTCTCTCTCTCTCTCTCTCTCTCTCTTTGAAAATGAATGAATTAAATATTTTTAAAAATAGAAAGTTCATGTGAACTCTCCTGGATTTATCAATTAATTGATCTGACTGAGTGTCCCCTACTCTTCCCAAAAGAATAAAAAATTAAAACAAAATACTTTGACACATTATCTGTGGTTTGTGAACAGGTGATTCGAGAAAGTTATCCATGTATCACACTCTTTGATTTTAGGAATGTATTACATAACATGTGAAAGCAATAATCCAGATGGAATTCAAGTTACAAATGCAAGTAAGACAGTTTACCCTTAATGTTCCAGAAGCCCCATCTAACCATATAAGTCCTTCAATGTATAAAACGAGGCAAAAAATATTGATTAGGTGTACAAAAAGAGGGAAAAGTGATGTCAGTGTGAAACATAATTGATTTCTCTGGTTGTTTCCAAGACAGGTAGTATAAATTAAGAACCAGCAGGTCCCTTCAGGAGTTAAGGGTGTCCCCCTGCTCAGAGCTATCAAGGAAACAGACGACACCAATTTGAGATACATAAAGAACTGATTAGAGCAGCTCTCACATGAAAAAGAAATGGATTCTGCCTTATAATACATACAAATACAGCCCTAAGGAACCCTAGGTTATATACCAAACCCTTTAAAGATAGTTACCATGTTTTGAGCTATGAAAGTTTGTGACCACTTGTTCCCAAAGCAACAGAAGACCAACATGTGCCTTCTTCATTTGTTTCACTTTTCACTATCAATATTAATAATTACATACTAAAATCAATCCTATAGTAATTCTTATAATTCTTATGACCTGGTATGTAGTCCTTTTAGACAACAAACTTTAACATATGTGCACATTCAACAATGAGAGATCAAATTGGCAATCCAAGATGCTTTTTACTTACTTTCTTTAAACATGGGCTTATTGTC